>JAODAL010006569.1:0-132220 GCA_025379985.1 Phyllomedusa bahiana | reverse complement strand
TTCAGAAAATAGATTATCCACAGTGGTGGTACACGAGTGACATTTGGCTGCTTCATGTTGGACGGAGGGTGGTGATGCTGATGACGACATTTGTGGGCCGGGGACGGGAGGAACGAGGAGGTAAGACTTGCTGGATGCAGGTTTGCATTAACCACTAAAAGGACAGATTGGCGACGCTGTTCGTTACGAGATTCACAGGGCCCTGACCCAGCGATGCCCAGGCCTGACGGTCCTGCAACTGATAAATCCGCTGGCATGCTGTTGTCGCCAGCACTGGAAGGAGAACCTTCTCTCGTACCTCTACCTCCATGTCCTACCTCCCTCTTTGCTCGCTTACCACCTGAATTTCGCTCTATGTTCAGAAATAATACAAATTTAAAAGGTATGGAAGAGTTTTGGAAATTTCTTTATTAAAAGACGGCAAAATCACAGCTATTCTCAAATCCCTCAAACAAAACAAAATTGCTGGAAATTAAAAATATAACGGGCCAAGTAGATCTATCAACAAAGTGGCCTGCGCCAAAATTTGAAAAAACACGTACCCTGAATGTTATTCGGATAATAAAAGGAAATTTTTGGCACCTAACCAATTCACCTGTGGTAACTACACAATTGCTGGATTTAAATTTAAACTGCAAGGGGGGCTCTATCAACAAATCTGGACTGGGCAAAAGTGCAAAAAACACGTATCAGTAATGTATTCGGATAATAAAAGGTATTTTTGGCACCTATCAATTCACCTGTGGTGACTACAAAATTGCAGTATTCAAATTTAACTGCAAAGTAGATCTATCAACACAGCTGGTCGCGCCAAAGTGAAAAAAACGTATCTGAAAATGTATTCGGAAATAAAAGGTTTATTTTTTGGCACCTATCAATTACCTGTGGTGACTAAAAAATTGCAGTATTCACATTTAAGTGCAAGGTGCCTCAATGAACAAAGCTGTAGTGCGCCAAAGTCAAAAAAACACGTATCTGAAATTTATTCGGGATATTACAAGGTATTTTTGGCACCTATCAACCTGTGCTGACTTGCTGGATTCTAATTTAAGTACAAGGTGGATTTATCAACAAGGTGGAATGGGCAAAAATTGAAAATGAAAACCAAATCTAAAATGTATACTGATAATAAAAGTGGGTTTTGCACCAAACCCAAAGAGACCTGCAGTACTAGAAAGGATGTGTATCCTATAAGTTCAGGCCTGCCCAATATCCAGGAAATATTTCAATAGAAAACTGTTAATAAAAAGCTATTGAAAATGTCTACACTAAGTTCTTGGTGAACTTTATCCAGTATTCTTTATAGAGCTTGTCTGTGTTCGCCCGCGGGGGCCCCCCGTGACTTTACAGCAGTAGATGCTCCTTTAACCCCTTAAGCCGAACGCCTGAAAAGTAGTTAATGACCAGAACATTTTTTTAGTTTTGGCCTCCTTGCGTTTTTTAAAAAGTTGTAACTTTTTTATTTTTTCAATGACGCAGTTGGATGAGGCCTCGTTTTATTTCGAGACAAGTTGTAACTTTATAAGGGAATAGTTTAAGTACACTTATAAATAAATTGCAGTATTTTTTTTTTATTTTTTTACAAAAAATTTTTGTTTTTTTAATTTTTTTTTTTACACCATTCACATTTCACACTTAATAACTTGTTAGATTAATTACAGGTTATTTTCGGTCATGTGGATACCAATATGTGTAGGTTTTTTTGTGCGTGTAATTTATGTACAATTATTTTTTATTAAATATTTATTTTTATTTTATTTTTTATTTTTTTTATTTCTTTTTTTTACACTTTTTATGTTTTTTTTGTACTTTTTTTTGACTCCCATGAAGGGAGAAACTGTTTAACATTTTTTTAATTTTTTTTTTTACACTTAGTAATGATAGCATATTCATTATGCTAATACATGCTAATCTGTGTCAGTTTTGACACAGGCATGATTAGGACAGCACACAGTGCATCCAAACACTGGCTTCTTACACAGACAACTCTGGGGCCATGCTAGGTCCCCAGAGCTGACTGTGCAGCCCCTCCCTGAGCTCTGTCGAGTGACCGGGCGTTACGATCACCCAACAGAGCAGGGGATCCCTTTGATTGCGCTGCGGTAACGCACCGCCGCAATCAAAGGGTTAAAGCATCGGGTTGCGGAGGCCGAAAAAGGCGCGATCTTAATAGATTATGCACAGATTTTAACCTAAATTATCGCATGATCTAAAAAATCCGATCACCATAAAAACTGTGCCGATTTCAACTTTGTCGATAATAATCGCTCAACACTAGTTATGCATGTCTTCTGCTTATGTATATGTTCAGAAAATATTATTTTACAAAAAGAGTAGTAGATATTTATAACAAAGTTACAGCAGTGGTTGGAAAATGAACAGTAAGTAACTATAATGATATCTGGAATAAACATCTAAAAATCCATTTCTAACTTCCTTTCAACTTATCATAGGATTCTAAAATTTTGTATTCCAATTTTTCACATCAAGATGATTAATACCACAATAAATCTGATGGAACACATTACAAGTCTTTAGTCCTTACTCAGAATGTTTTTCTTCAGTTTTGCCCGATGTATAGTACTGCTCAACAGAAAGTTACATTTTTTTTTATTCATAAATTTAATTCTTTACTTTCTTGTCACAGGATGGTACAGATGTTCAAATTATCTACATCTGTATTTTTCTGGAGAAAAAAAAATCATTACCATACAGAAATTGTAAAGTAGAAAAGTAAAATTGTTCATATGTACCGTGCAGTTTAAAAGTTTGTGAATCATTTAGCATTTTCAATTTTTTTGCATAAATTTCACCTAAAACTACACCAGATTTTCAGAAAAGATCACCTGGATAGGCCAGAAGTTCTGCTTAAAAATGTTTTATGGTCAGATGAGTCCAAAATGGAGTTTTTTTGTTTAACCCCTTATCGACAATGGACGTATGAGTACATCTTATTGTCAGTAAGGAGCTATGGAACAGGCACACACAGTGAGTACACTCCAAAGGTGGCAGATGCTGGCTGATCGCATACGGCTCCTTTCCCTGCTGATGATTTATAAATGAATGAGGAATGGTGCTGTGACCATATCCTCCCTCTGATCGCAGTGGAGGGGAACTAAATGTAAAGTAAAAAAGAAATAAATAAATAATTATAAATTCTAAAAGTAGAAATCACCCCTGTTTTGCCATTTTTCAAAGAAAATAAAATTACATAAGTATAATTTGTACTGTCATGTCTGTAGAGATCCGATCTATGAATATATCACTTTGTTTTTATGCCATATGCTGACTACTGTAGAAGAAAAAAATTCCAAATGCAAAAGTTAGTTTGTTAGGGTTATTTTTAGTCACCGAAAAATGTAAATTGATCAGCTGTCAGACAGGGGTTAAATGAGAAGTGGTATGTTTGTAGATTGGAGTTTGTCCATGAGCTTAAAGGGGTTGTCTCACTACAAAGATTGTCATTCAAATTAAAGATCTTCAAAAAACAAGCACGTTTGCAATATATGTCAATAACAAGTCTCCTACTGATTTCTAGATAACTTGTTTTTAGTGGCTCCAGAGGCTGCTGAGGTCTCTATAGTCACCGACCTGCTTGTTCTCCCTGATAGGCTGTATCTCCGGCATCTTATCACAACAGGTCGCGTGGGGAGCGAGCAGGCAAGTTTAACTATCTCCTGTCCTTTCTCTCTCTGTCCTTGCTCTGCCTGTGGCACAGAGCAGTGATTTAGAGCAGGCATACTAGTAGCCCCTGTCATCTCCCCTGCTGCCTTATCTGTGTCTCAGCCTAATTATTATTCACTGCTGTTAACTATTTCCTGCCTGTCTCATTCAGCTCTGAGTCTGCCTAATTAGCATTCACTCTCCTGTTTACCTAACCAGCTTCACTGCTGAAGTGAATGATTCAGGCAGGAAATAGTCAACAGTCAGTGAATAGTAATTAAAGCAGACACAGACTGATGTCGCACTGAGATAACTCCATGCAAATACAACACATCAGAGATTATTTGAATCGCTTCCCCCCTGCTCAATTCCCTGTGCTGGGATCCCCTGGCCCGGGTCATGTATGGATGTATGGGGAGAGAAATATGTGCTGTGTACACAGTGGATACTATTGAATGGTGAGCAGCAGGGGAAAGATAACTCTGTGATCTGAGATGTTCTCCCTTCCAATGCTGTTAGCATCGGGAGCGAGCGCAGCAGCATGACGTCACCTAGATGAAGGGAGGGGGGGAGAGGACTCCAGGAAGCCAGTGCTCCCGCCCATGATTTCAAAACTACAGCTCTTAGGACAGCACCAAGGTAGGATGAAATCCAGTCGTGAGACAACTTCTTTAATCTCATGGAAAATGTGGGTCATGCAGCAAGACAACAACCATAAACACCCAAGTCCTTTTACCAAAGAATAATAAAAGAAGAATAAAGTTAAAGTTTTGGAATGACCATGTCAAAAGTCCTTACCTTGATCTTATTAAAATGTTCTGGAAGGATCTGAAGCAAATAGCTTATTGAAGGAAACCCATCAGCAAAACAGAGCTAAAGCTGTTTTATACAGAAGAATGTGCTAAATTATTTTAAGCCAATGTGTCCAACTAATCAACAATTACTGGAAACATTTGAATGCGGTTATTGCTGCACATGTTAGATACTGAATGCAAACGTTCACTTTTTTTGCCCTGTCTAATATTTTTACTGGTTTGTTTGATTTAGTTCTCTTTTTCTAGTTTAAGTATAAATATAAAAACTTTTGAATGGTTCACCAGCTTTTAAGTACATAGGGGTGTAACTAGAATTTATGGGGCCCCATAGGAAAATTAGATTGACCCCACACCACCTATTGACAGGAATCTGAAATAGCTTCATAAGTATTAACGGGGTTGTATCGTTTGAACTGTTCGGGCTCTTCAGCTAATTCTCTGGGATTGAATTTGAAATCCCGGGGCGAGTCTCTCCTCTCAGCAGGCATGTCCTCTCCTCCGAGGAGGCGTGTCTCCCCTCACTGAAGACCTGTGACATCATCACTCTGACTGTGCAGTGGAAGCAGAAGGGTGTCTGCAAAGTACAGCTATACAGCCTCCTGCATGCTTGTCATCTGTCTGCAGAGCTTCAGGCTCAGCTTGGCTATAAGCAGCTATACAGTCAGACTGAACTGATGAGACATGTGAGGAGTGTACACTGCCCCTCTCCCTCCTCCCCTTCTGTTACCAGACAGGAGACTGTATGACCGTGGTATATGCAGTTATACACACAGCCTGAACTGATGAGACATGTGAGGAGTGTACACTGCCCCCCACCCCTCCCCCTCGCGTACCAGGCAGCAGACTGGGGTATATGGAGCCATGCACACTGCCCTCCTCCTCCTCTCCCCCTGTTAACAGGCAGGAGACTTTATAATACTGTGTTATATGAGGGGATCTGTGACTTAAACAGGCAGTTATTGCCCAGATCATTCACCCTAGATCTGGGGGGGAAGAGTTTACAGCCAGCAGCCCTTGGCTTCACTATCGATTTTAACAGCTCAGAGGGGAGAAAACACAGAGTGGCCGGGACATTTCCTGTCTGGGGGCGTATTCCAACAGGCTGAATGAAATGTCAGCCAGCCAATCACAGTGCAGAGGGCGTGTTTAGGTGGCAGAAACAGAATACAGATTTACAGAAAAGCTCATATCTGCTAAACCAAGTGATTGAGGTAATGCAACCCAATTACAAAAGTGCTTATTTTTACTGCCCCCATAATCTGAGACATGATCTTTGTAGCGATACAACCCCTTTAATTATATGAGACTTATACATACCTTCAGTATAAGAGTATGAATAGAGTAGTTACAGATAGTAGAAAGTTACCAGTTGGTTATTTCTATAAAAAGGTGCAATGTTTTTGGACGTTTGTGGGTCCCCTCAACCTCTGGGCCCCATAGCAGCTGCTATGAATAAAGTTATGCCCACAACACTCCTGCATATTATCATGAATGATGAACTACGCAAAGTAACAAACTGTACCACTGGAACATAGTAAAAATATGCCTTTTATTATCTGAAAACCATTTATGTACATCTCTTTTATGGACAGCCAATCAGAAAATTGTACATATGCAGATTTTTTTATATAGTATAGTGCATGAACAAATTTCAGAAGCAAAATGTACATGGTTGATCCTGTAGTCCTAATGTAATAACACAGTGAATCATAACATAGGATAGCTATAAACATAAGAAGCAGCTTCATGGCAAGCCTAGGTGCCAACTGGTTATCAGATTTTCATGTAGCCAGTGAAGACATCGATGGGGAATAATAGGAATCACAAACAGTTTCAGCATGCAGCCCCCATCAAGTCCAATGTGGGTGGAGTTGCCATCATAATTTTACAACTTTTACAAAGCTACCAACTTCAGTATTTCTGTAATGTCATTCAAGTTGGCAGTTCGCCCATCTCCATCTTCTCACAGCACAGTTGAAAAACATATCTTTATTAAGATGTAAAACATCATTTTCTACAGACATGTCAGGGCATATTCCAAGAGATGTTCAGCCATATTCAAAGCATTTAATATTATATTTTTATGGCACCTCAGTATTTGAAACAAAATACAGAAAATCTGCAACTTTAACACAGAAAATTCATAAACATGAGAATTTCCGCATCATGCAGTCAATTACCACACCTCAAAACCACACGCTTTTTACCACAAGCTGCTGTCGTTTTATGCTATGGTTATTGGTGATGCAGTTTTCTAAGGTGAAGCATGTTAAAAAAGCATGTTTCACATATTAAACTGTAAAGCCAAAAATGCAAAATCATGGCAATTCACAGTAAAACACCTTTATTTCTTTAGGCACGTGTGAACTCAGCACTACACTAACAGTGGTTCAATCTGTCAGTTAGGTGAAGCTTATTGATGGAGAAAAACAATATTTGTGTGCAAATTTTTTCATTTTATTTGAAAATATTTCCAGCGTAAAAAAATTAGTTAAAGCCTGTAAAAGCAAACACTCATGAATCTAAAGTGGCATGTACAGAATACCTAGTATGTATTAAACAACATCTCATGTAAAGAAGGAGCACCATGTTGAGTAAATCTTGTCCAAAGGGTTTTGTACAATACTTATTAACACTTTTTAGTGTTTTAGTACTGCAAGTAAATAAAATGGATGCCATCCCACGTAATGAAATAAAACTCAGTATCTAACAGTGAATGCCGTTAACTTTAAAATGTCATTATCCTATGTAATGTACTTTTCTCAGTACTCATATCCACAGTGTAATGGGCAGCTCTTTGCAGTTTAGCATGAATTTAGTTTGAATGACAGTGATGATTTTTTTTATGAATTTTTAGTGATGAGAAAATACTTTCAAGTCATTTTTGGGGATTTTGTTTACAACATTTCCTTGCATGATTTATAAAATAGAAAGCCAGTGCATGAATACAAACTTTATACCTGGACCACAGAGAGTATCATCAAAAGTGAATGTCAAACACTATTTTATCTTCATATATAGCAATGACCAGCATTATGGCAAAACCAAGTAGAAGTCCTAAATTCTGCAGGATGAACGTTCCTACTGGATTATATCCATGTTCCTCGTTTTCACCATTCCCATGCAGCATTTCTGGGAGCTATAAATTAAATAAACATCTTTTACATTTAAGCATATATGTTTTCATATGTAATGTCAACCAAAATGCTGAATTTCCCTATTTGTCCAGTTTTGCTTCCATTTTATAGGTTTTCATGATGACCAATCATCTTATGAGCCATTCACATAATGTTTTTTGTTTATATCTATACTCAGAGGAAGCTCCTGGTGAACATGCAAAATGTATCTGTGGCCTATTGCCAGATGGAGGGCAAAAGATATTCTAGCTGGTATATGTCAGTATACTTTAAAAAAAAGATACCGATTGTTCTTGTAGACTGCTATTCCTTCCCAAAAAGTCCAGGTAAAAATATAAATTTTTAATGCACACATTTTAACATGTTAGACTACAGGTCTACACAACATTGCAGAGCATGAGGGCCAGACCCTGCCTGGGACTGCCTCTGGGCCACCTCCATATACATATACCACACCCCTTTACAGGCCATTGTGGGCCACCAGAAATGCTCTGGCAGGCTGCATGGGGCACACGAGCCATATTTTGTGCTGGCCTGCTACAAGGTGAAAGGCGCTGCTGTACAGGTGAAAGGCGCTGCTATAAGCTTTTAAATTTCTTTTCATGTTGTATGTGTTAATAATAATAAAATTAATAATCTTTATTTATATAGTGGCAACATATTCCGCAGCACTTTACAAATTAGAGGGTATGGCCGTGTTCACACGGCTTATTCCCGACGGATTTGTGCGCTCACAAATCCGCCGTGAATAAGGGGCGGGGCGAGGGCGGGGCCGGAGCGCGGCGGGGGCGCCGCTCCCCGGCCCCATAGACAATGCATTGTTTACGGCGCGTACGCGCCGTAAATAATGTGCATGTCACTTTCTCCCCCCGCGGCGGATTCGCCGAGCGGGGAGGAGCGACGGAATCCACTGTTCTCTATGAGAGCAGTGGATTACCGTAATGACTCCGACGGATTGGCGCCGTACTGCAGCGCAAATCCGGCGCGGAGTACGGCGCCAATACGCGGCAGAATAAGCCGTGTGAACGAGGCCTATAAGTACAGGCAAAAAAAACATTAAATAGTAAAAAGCTATTAACAGATCAGACGAGCTTACAATGTATTACTAAAAAGTTAAAAAGGCCCATAGGTTTGTGAACTCTCAGCATGGGCATCACACGTGGCAGATTCACAATGGTAGCTTAAGTCTCTCTCTGAGGACCAATAAATGAGAAGAAAGGTGAGAAGTGCTTAGTTTACATGGTCACGCTATGTTTCATAAATACAGGGTATTATACATAAAAGTGGATGAACATGTCACCCACATTTAACATCTATATACAGAAAAGTGCTTGTGAGTGCCCAAGTGCCTGCTGATTTTTGCACTGAGACACTCATTTTCCACTGCAAACAGTGTGATGTTGAATTCAGTTAGATTTGGACACTGATTCTGACACGGATTCAAGTGTCAAGTGTCTATCTGCATGATTAAATCTAGTTTAAATCCAATTCTAGCCAGATTACTCTGACAAAGGATTGTAAGAGTACCCGTAGTTGTAAACTGCCATTATGGAAGATTAATGAGATTGATTTATGATTGGAGGGTGGTTGTATTTGATAGAAAGGTCTTGAACAAGACCGAGAACAAAATATGGTTATGTTCCCACGGCGTCTTTCAACAATATAGCATCGCCTACTGTTTGTGCCACTATACAGCTGTTGTTTTTCACTTCTAAAATGCTCTGGGCCGGCCCCCATTTACTTCTTTCTTCCGTTGCGCAATACACATCGGGGAAAATGGCAGGAAATCATAGCTTTCAATGAGAGCTATGAATACCGTAGTTGTGGGCCACATTTCAGGCATATTGCTGTGCAGTTACACCCCGAAATACGACCTGCAAAGACGCCGTGTGAACATATCTTAAGGAGGCACATGGAAAAGGTATTACCATATATGCAAAATGATTTTTGCAGACTTCTAGTCCACAAAGTCTACCTTTAAGGCTAGATTCACACGGTGTATTTGCAGGGCGTAATTACGCCCCGCAATAACGCCGTGTGACCGGGGGCGGGGCGGGAGCGGGGGACTGAGCAGGGGGCCGGCATTTCGCCGGCCCATAGACTTGAATTGCTAGCGGCGCGTATTTGCGGCTAGTAATTCACATGTCAATTATCTCTCCGCCCGGCGGCTTCACCGGGCGGGGAGAGGAGACGTAATCCATAGTTCTCTATGAGAGCTGTGAATTACCGTAATGAATGGGCCATTTTCGGCCCGTAATTGGCGCACTTCGGCGTGTAATTATGGACCGAAATGCGGCCCATTTTAAGCCGTGTGAACATGGCCTAACACCTCCCATCCTGAAAACAATTTTGACCAAATGTATAAAATGCCTGGTGAAGTTCTAAAGTCTTCTCCTCTGCACTGGGGCCAAGAGGAGTTTTTACCTTTTGATTTTTTATTTATACCGGACTCAAATGATTTCTTATGAGAATTTTTATACATAGACCGATAAAGGCTACTAATAAGGGTCATTATACAAGAGAATTTCACTCACAGGAATACAAAAGAGGGTACTGGTATTTCAGAGTACATGACACACACAAGTTAATTTACAAATATATAGACTTAAAGGGAACCTGTCACAGCAGTAGTTTTAGGCTATGTCTTCCCTGCAGCGGACAAAAAACGACCTGAAAACCAAATACTAAAAACTTTCATGAAACTGAGTTTTCTGTCCCCTGCCTCTCAAAAGCAGCTGAAAAAACGTCCGTTTTTTGGATCGTTTTTTGAAGCGTTTTTTTGGAGTGTCTTTGCTCTGCTTTTTAATGTATGCACAAATAAGCTATTGGATGTAAACTACACCTACAGGTGGAGTTAATATGTTAAGTAGTCACTTCCTTTAGATACTGTAGCCATTAGGGAACACATTGTCCTTTGTGTGCTGTTGCTGGTGTACTGCTTTATTTAAATTTTGCACCAGTTTCTTGCACCAAAATCCACAAAACCCCATTATCTTTGAAATACAGCAGGATAACTGTAATTAAGCATCAAATATGAAAAAAAAAAAAAAAGGATTTACGCCAAAATCCCCAAAAAAAACGGATTCTTGCGCCAAAATCCGTAAAAAAAACGTATTTTTGGCGTCAGAAGCGGGGATAACGTTATTAAAGCGCCAAAATCTGTTAAAAAAAATTATTTGTGTCAAAAAACGTAAAAAAAACGGATTTTGCCCAAAATCCGGGTTAAAAAAAATTTTTATTTTGGCGTCAAAAGGCGAGATAACTTTTATTAACGGCCAAAATCTGTAAAAAAAAAAAATATTTTAGGCCAAAAAAAACCGTAAAAAATGGATTCTGGTGCCAAAATTTCCCTAAAAAAAACGTATTTTCAGGGATCAGTAGCAAGATAACTTTATTAGCGCCAAAAAATGTTTAGAAAAGGATTTTTTGCATCAAAATCTGTAAAAAAAAAAAAAAAACAGATTCTGATGCCAAAATTGTAAAAAAATTTTAAAAAAAATTGGGAAAAAATCGTTGCACCAAAGCATGATCATTTTATTACAAAAGGTACAAAAAAGGACACAGCAGACACTTGTAATGAAATTTGATAAAAATATAACTTTGTTTACACCTACTATAGGGGGACTTGGGTCTCCCGGAGGGTTTTCATTGAAAAATCGCGGCAAAAAACGCGCCAAAAAGACGTCCGGCGCTTTACATAGACTCCTGTAGTAAATTTCTGCCCGGCCTAGGCGTTTTTTTAGAGCATGTTGCAAAATACGACCAGTGAAAAAAACGAGCAGAAAAAAGAAGCTCAGTGTAGACAGCATGACGTTTTTACATTAGAAGTCTATGGGAGATGATTACAGTCATTTTTCCAGCGTTTTTAGAAAACGAAAAACGCTGAAAAAAACGGACGTTTTTCTGTGCAGTGTAGACATAGCCTTAGAGTATTTAATGCTCAAATCTTATTCATGAGCAGATGTTAGCCCCGCCCACCAAAGGCTAGCCACGCCCACCTGGCTGTTATTCACATGTTTCTACCTATTCAAAGTAATAGGTTTATCAGTTGAGGTGGGCGGGGTTTGAAAAAAACCAGACTCTTTGTTTGACTCTTTTCTGGCAGATTTGAGCACTAAATACTCGAAAACGACAGCATCTTACAGAATAAGGGACACAGCGCTGGAAACAGCATTTCTGACACTAGCTTGTGCTGTCCTCAGCCAGGGGTCATAACTTATGTGACAGGTTCTCTTTAATAGAATAGAATGATTGCTCCTTACCATATCAACAAGTGCCACATAGAGAAACATGCCTGCTGTAATAGCAAAAATCCACGAACTGATATTATTGGCATATTGTCCAACTGCTGTACCTATTAACATGCCTATATAGGCCATCATTGCAGATAGGAGATTGTACACAATTGCTTGGTTTACAGTCATACCAGCTTTCAGAAGCACAGCAAAGTCTCCTGTAAAAAAATAAAAAGTAAATGACAGATCACTTATCTTTGAAAGCAATTAGAAAAAGCACAAGTAAAGCACACTACAAGCTAGGTAACCATCTTCATATTTGTCATTATATATATTTTATTTTCTAAAAAAGAACACAAGATGTCTCATGTAGCAGGAGTTTCTGTTTTACCTAATTCATGAGGAAGCTCATGGCAGAATACAGCTACTGATGTGCTAATTCCACCTGTCAGGCCAGCACTGAAGGCAGCACCTGGAAGCAAACATATTGCAAGTGATGAAGCCAAAAGAATTTGATCAATCCCCAAGGTTATATACCAAAGGATCTGAAAATGATGTATTTTACCCATTTCTTTCCCCAATTACTGCTGTTTCTGTAGCTTACAATGTAGCACCATTTAAGTCTTCTCTTTTACAGTGCGTCCTCTTATTAAACATAAAACCAGGAGTTTCAAGACGGTCACTATATAGATACACAGTTTCCTGTACATAGAGCATCTGCTTCAGCTGCAGTGTTTAAATGAACCTTTGCTTCTTCTGCTTCTAATGTGCTTATGTTAGAAAGAAGGGTCTATTAAAATAAACCACACCTGTACAGATATCAGTTTCCTCATGTTAATATGCAGATCACTAGTATTTTACAATGCTACTTTAGTTTTTTTTCCCTTACTTGTCTAAGACACTATTTTTTAGCTGGCTGACACAAAGAAAGAAATAATAATGAAAAAGGCACATACTTACCTATGGCTAGTCCATCACTAAAATTATGCATTCCATCTCCCATTATGACCATCCAAGCTATACTGGCAATATCAGTATCCTTCATGTCTTTCCCCGAGTGGCAGTGGCCGTGGGAATGGTGGGTGGGTTTATCAAGACTATATTTCTTTGGTATCTCTGCTTTTGCTGAAATATTATCAAATTGTCCATCTTCCATACTGTGGTCATCATCACAAGAGCCATCATTATTAGTGTGTGGCATAGCATCTTCAACAGCAACAAAAACATTCATAGGCAATTGATGGGGATTAGCCACATAAGTCATTTGTCTTTCATTGAGCTGCTGAGATTCAGATGCTGCTCCACCTTTTGAAGTGAAATGAAAAGCAACGAAGGTTTATAAATTTTAACTAAAGTTTACTTACTCAAAGCTCTTGCTCAAAAAAATTACATAATACTAGAAAAAACGTAGTGAGCTATTTTTTTTAGACAGAAACAGAAATCTAAAATTTGTTATGACATCGTACACGCTTTTCTTTCTCACCTAACACCCCTCTATAATTTACACATAGTCCTGAACAATGAACACACAAAGCATGGAGAGATTCCCTTGGCACATATGATAGTGTTCAGTGCCCTAACAGATGCAAGGCTGATACATGTTCTTATACCTTATACTCTATACAAGGTATGGTGTGGACCTAATGCGGCACTGGCCGAGCTTGCAGAAGCATGGTCAGGTTTATGGCAGGCAGCACAGGTTCAGAAGTCATAGTCGAGGTCAGGAGCGGAGGGGTCAGACAGGATGAGATAGCAAGCCAGGGTCATTAACGGTGATAAAACCAGAACAGAACACCTTGCCAGGAACTAGGACAAAAAGCCACAAGGAGCATAAGTTCATACGAGATGCCTGGTGAGGAGTTGCCTAATAAACCCACTGGGACAAAGGATAGGCTGGGGAAGCCAAACAGAGTTGGACACTGTAGGGTTAAACTCCAGCAGAGTGTAACCATGCTTCACTATAGCCCAGTGGAAACCAGAGCAGCTGCAGCAAGGTGTTTGGCCAACTATTTGGAGCATGAAGGAAGGCCGTTTCTATGCGATAGCCTGACACCATGAGTAGCCGCATGGTGAATGCTCTCCTGGATGCCACAATCGGAGACAATGTGGAGATGTAGGCCATGAAGACGAAACACATGCTGAAGAAAGAGAAAAGCAAGCTTGGTGGGGAGGAAAGACCGACTAGGGGTATGAAATGCGCCATTTTGGAGAACCGATCCACCACGACTCAGAAGATATGGTGGCCCTCAGAGCAGGTCAGGTCCGTGATGAAGTCCATGGGGAGGTGTTGCCAGGGAGCAGGTGGAACAGACAGTGTGTAATGAAATCACCTGCCCACCTTCCTGCTGGCCAAAGCAGGAGAGTGCTTAGCAGGCAGTCTGCAAGGCTGGCTAGACAGTCAATGAGGAGGCTGAGAACAATAAGCAATCAGTGAGCTGGACAACCTGGTCAACCTGGCTGACTCACCTGCTCACTGCCAGTTATTGAGTTCTGCAACCTAGTGCATGTATCCTGCTGCTTTGTCTTTAGTTTTCTGAACTGGTTTGCCTGTGACAACTCTCTTTTCTTGACCCTTGGTCTGATTAGTCTTTTCTGGCAACTACCAAGCTTGTTTATTGTTTTTGCATTGACACCTTTCTGACTTTTGGTTTTGACCTTGGCTGGTCCCTGACAACCCTTTACCTGCCAGTCCCACCTGTCGGCGACTACTCTGTGGATGTAACCTGGGGCTACACAGCAGTGAAGGCCAGATCCCCGTTCTATGTGGTTTAAAGGGTGAATACCTACTATTCCTTAGACTCTGCCGAACTAAGTAGCCACTGCCAAGTCTTACTGTGGAGACGCTGTTGTTTGACAGACAAGTCTCTTCTCATCTGTTACAGAATAACTGGCCGCACATGGATCAACTCCAGTTGGTGGTCAATCAGATGCAGAACCTTGCCAAGTTGGTGCCGTAACTAGATGAGCAAGTCCATCTGCAGGAAACATTGCAGAACCCTGTTGTTTCCAGTACCACAGCTGCTGCAGCACCTCTTGCTGTGCCTCAACCCAAGATTAACGTGCCAGACAGGAAATTGTATGGAATTTGTTACTTTCCATAAAAGTTGTAAATTATATTTTAGACTCTGCCCCCTCTCTTCTGGGAATGAACAGCAAAGAGTTGGAATTATCATCTCTTTTGCTTCAGGAAGAACCTCAGGCGTTTTTCACTGCATCCTAATATGGAGTGAAATGATGAGTTATGATGAGTCTAATTGCACTAGTGGGAATATTGCAGCAAATGTAGACATTGGGTGGTGGATTCGCAAGGGGAACACTCACTTTTCATTGCATTTAGTTTGGAGTTTTCTGAAGCCATTAAGGACATGATGATTCATCACCCTTCACCGAGCGATCTTGGCTCCTGTTTAGCAGAGTGATACTTCCATACTTCCTTCTGAAGAATCTATCAGTTTGGGATCTGAAAAGGGCCTTCCCTGCCAAAAACCAGACTCAAAAAAAACTGGGGACATTGCATCTGCTGTGGGCAGTCAGGACTCTTGATCAACAAATGCCCAAAGCGCATGCAGCGAGAAAGCTTTAGGTGCCTAGGTGGGACTCCCAGCTAGTTGCACAGGTATGTCCTATTAACTCTGCTAATATTTTGTTGTCAGTTAAATGTAAAGACCCTTTTGGTCAAGGTTTTGTGAAAACTCCCGGGGGGTATTGCCATAACTTTTATCGATAAATTGGAAAACCATGACAAGATTAAACATAACCATTATTTAGGTATATTAAAATATGTGATAGTATAAAAACTATGAATCACAACACAAATACAAAAATGATGCTATAGGCAGTACACTAGGATATACAAATTAGCGAAGGAATAACACTCTCAATGTTATATCCTAGATACTTATCTGCTTGACACAATAATGTGGGGGTTTATGTCCATGAGGACAGCCCCCCCGGAACCTGGGTTATAGTCCCAGAAATAAATGTAAAGATTATATATCTCTCGGAGGGAAAAATTATCAGGGATATGAAGATGAATTTTCCCGCCCAAATTTAAAAAGAAAAACCCCCGCCCCAAGGCAAAGCCATAATAGAATGGATCCAACCCAAGACATTTGTAATGGTTGGCTTACCACAATGGCAGGCCTGGGTCAGCTCTTGGACCACAGCAAGCGGGTAGTAAAGCCACTCAGGGGGTGGATTTTAATAGGGAACCCGGTATTTTTAAACCCAAATTCCGCTGCAAGGCAGGCCGGGGCTTGCTGCAGCAGCAGACTACCAGGTCGCTACCCCTGACGCGACCTGCTTGCGGTGGCAGCGTGGTAAAAAAACAGCGGCAACTTTGGGACTGGGGGGAGGGAGACAGGAAAATAACAGCAGGTTCTGGTCGGGGAGTAGGCAGGAGAAACTGGCACACGGAATAATCAGGAACAACAAGGAAACATAGGCAACTAAAGGCCCTGTGGCAGGGTGGTCTGGGAAGGGGGGGTAATATTGGGCAAGCCGGGGGAAAAACCAATTACCGCGCGCTGACCCTTTAAATTCCACAGAGCCGGCCGGCAGAGACATCGCAGGGAGCTAGGAGACGTGAATATCTATGGCCGGGACCAGAGTACCACAGGAGAGGCATCGGAGGTACAGGTGCCCCCTGTGACCTGGCGTGTGGGTTGCGGAAGTACCCGTAGCAACATTAAAAGCATAACAGCATTTACTTTGGGGTTTTCAATTTTTACGAAATAAATTGAGGGGGTTTTTTAAATTAGCGAAACTACAAAGGGCATTACTGAGAAAAAGGGCCAACGTTGCTGTTTGGAGACCTGAGGCCATAGAAGCTTTGCAAAGTCTTAAACAATATTTTGCCTTATGACATTGATAAATGCAAGTTACTAGCTATTAAATGGGCATTTGAGGAATGGCATCACTAAACACTAGATTACTGTCCTCACTAATCATAAGAATCTGACCTGAAGTCAGCTAAAAGACTCAATCCTAGGCACGGTAGATGGACTATGTTCTTTTCTAGGTTTAACTTGTTACCTACCGAACCAAGACTAAAAATATCATGACTGATGCCTTATTGTGCAATTTTCTTTCCTTCAGTCAGATAATGTTAAAAGATCCTTAATTTTCCCTTTTTTACAGATCTGGATCCCACCAGTCTTGTTAGAAGACATTTAGAATTTGTGGTCTAGAAGATCCTTGATTCTTGTTAAGTCAGGGGGTCTCTTTAATATCTGAAACATTGGCAAAGGTTTTTGGGGCCTGGGGAGATCTTTCCTTCTAGATCTATTTAAAGCTGAACCCCATTTTTAGATTTTGATGCTGAAAATCCTCTGGTGGCCCATGATCTAATGGCTACTCTTAAAAAGTGGGTAGAGTACTTGAACTCACCTGCCCCCCTTTTTGATGGACATAGCAGGAGGGTGCTTAGCAGGCAGTCTGCACCATCCTGATTTGAACAAAAAGTTTCTTCTACAAGTGGATACCTCTTCTAAATAAAAGGCTGACAGAGCTGACCCTGTATGTGACTTGGCATTATCTCCCTTCTTGGTTAAAGCAGAGATGCGTGCCAAAGGAGACAAGAAGTGTGGGATAAATTGCCTGTAGTAGTTGGTGAAACCCATAAACCACTAAATGGCACACAGGCCTCGAGGGAAAGGCCATGAGAGAACTAGAGAGACCTTCTCAGGTTCCATCTTGAGGCCCTGACTAATAACAATGTAACTCAGGAATGATTGTGACAATCTCTCATAGACACATTTAGACAATTTGTCAAAAAGGTTATTTGCCTGCACGTGCTGCAGGACTTGAATATGTCTTCTATGAGTAGGTAGATCAGGAGAGAATATCAGGATGTCATCCAGATACATGACTATGGAGATATAGAAGAGGTGCCAGAAAATATTGTTGACAAATTCCTGAAACACAGCAGGTGCATTGCAAAGACTAAAGGGCATAATGAGGTTATCATAATGACCATTGCAAGTATTGAAGGCCGTCTTCCTTTCTTCACCTTTGCAGATCTAGACCAAGTTGTAAGCCCCTCTTAAATGCAACTTAAATGTAATTCTTGTCCCACGAATCCTGTCAAACAATTCAGAGACCAAAGGCAAAGGGTACTTTTCCTTTATGGTAGTCTTATTAAGTTTTCTATAGTCAATACAGGGGCATAAGGACAGCAGGAGAGGAGGACTTCCAGTTGAACCCCTTGGTTTAATTTTTTTGGATGTACTCTAACATGGCACGAGTCTCTGGCAGCGACAGCTTATACCCCCGATCCTGGGGTGGAGCGGTGCCAGACAGCAGCTCGATGGGACAGTCGTAAGACCTATGTGGAAGCAAAACCACAGCCTTTTTATCACAGATGATGTCTGCATAGGCACAATATTGGGTAGACAACTAAGAAAGGCACAGACTTGGATGAGACCTTGGCAATGAAATTGGTAGCACAATATGGACCCAACTGAAGCACCTGGCCAGAGGAGAAGTACATAGTTTACGAATTTAGGCAGGACGAAATTCTCTCAGAGTGCAGGGCCCCAACCTTTTAATGGCAGCCTTTGTACAACACATGCAACAGAATGGAATACTCCTGCATATGTCAGAGGTTTACGTGTCTTACTCAAACTTGCCAACTTTTGAAAGTGGGTATGAGGGAGATTTGAAGGTGCAGCGCGTACCAAATATTTGTATGGTCACGCCCTCTTGCACGGTGAACCACACCCCATTCACAAAAATGTAACAGCTCAGGAAGAAAGCTAAATTGTGGCTCTGGTGTCATCCAGCTTTCCTGGAGGTTGGATAGCCTATTCAGCATCCAGAAGAGCTGGGAAATACCACTAAACTGTAACTAAACCAATACACTACTACCAATATTTCCACCCTACAGTGATTATATAGTGGTAGATACACAGGCACTGCAGACATTTAAGTGACTACAGTGCAGTTACATCCAGGAACTCACCAGAGACATCCTCTATGACTGGAGGTGTTCTCCTTCCCTTTTCTTCTCCATCCGGTTCAGACCGCCATGATGACTTCTCCTGGTCATGACTTGTCCCTGCAAAATTTACCATACAAACATATTAGATTTCAATTTTTTCTGCATTATCCCTTCCAGGGTCCACCTCTGTCCAAACACCACATGTGGTGATAGGTGGGGAGGGTATGGGGTGATCGGTGGAGTGATAGGTGGAGGTGAGAGGACTATGGGGTAATAGTTGGAGAGGTTATGGGGTGATGTGGGGTTGTATTTTGTGTTGGCACTAAGATGCATAAAACAATGGTGTGGAGTGGTGAGAAAGAGGAGTACAGAGCGCAGCTTACAATCTCCTTGGGGGAGCAGAGGACTGTCCCTCTGGAAATTGTACTGCGGCTGTGCTCTGTACCCCCCAGAATCATATTGTGCAAGTTGAACGCCTTACCCTGCACCCCCAAAGGATCAGCCACAGTCATGATCTTCATAGGGTGCAGGAGATGATGTTTAGTACTGCCATGTTTTTTTTAATGTTCTTATATTCATACAGGTTTCCCCTTTGGAATATGTTGGACTCACTAGATTATGTCAGACCAATGTTGGATTGATTTATTTAATAAAATGGTGAAAGAGGACTGGTGTCAAGAGTGTTTATTTAAATAAAAGTTATTTTGTGGAATTTGTGTATTTTTTCCCCATTTATTTCAGTTTTAGTAATTGAGGTATCTGACAGATGCCTCTCCATTACTATCACTCGGGCTTAGTGTCAGCCATCAGTAGTTCTTGTCACTGTCCAAGGCTGACACTAACCCTGTATCACTATTACCCCAATACCTAACACACCAGGGGTATTGGGAAGAGCCAGGTAACTTTCGGAGCAGATCCTCTAATTGAAATGGCCACTGTCTGGGGTGGCTGCGGCTGGTATTTTTAGAGTGGGAAAGGACCAGTGCTAATGGACCTTCCCATTTTTATATTATCAGGCTGCAGCTGTCGGTTTTACCTTGGCTGGTTATGGAAAATGAAGGGGACCCGCACTTCTTTAGTGTTTCTCAAAATCAATTTATTTATTTTGAGAAATTCATGAAAATCGGCAACCACTGTAATCATTACAGTAGATGCCCAGGTTTAGATTCTCATTAAATAAATAATCAGAAAAAAAATGACGTGTGGTTCCCCCCATTTTCCATAACCAGCCAAGGTAAAACTAACAGCTGCAGCCCGATACTATCAGAATGGGAAGAACCATCGATACTGGTCCTTTCCCATTCTAAAAATATCAGCCTGCAGCTCATTACCAGCTCTTCCCAGTGCCCCTGGTGCGTTGGGTACTGAGGTAATAGTGACATGGGGTTAGTGTCAGCCTTGGGCAACAAGAAGCACCGCTGGCTGACACCAAGTCCAAGCGATAGGGATGAAGAGGCGTCTGTCCAGACACCTCCACTACCTGTCACTGAATTATATGAAAAAATCACACACATCTGACACAAAAACCTTTTATTTAAATAAACACTCCCCGACACCAACCCTTTTTAACCATTTTATTTGAAAAAACAGGTCCAAGGTTGATCCGACGTAGTCCACCGAATCCGAAGTAGTCCAAATGGGAACCTGTAAATAAAAAAACAATGTACACACACATGAATATAGGCTGGATACCCTATCCAGCATACAAGAAAGCTGGGTAATACCCATCGCCCACAGGTAACATCTAGCTTTCCTTGATAGGAATACTGGGTGCCACCTTTGTGGGATGGAGTGTCACTGAGCTTTCCTGGATGCTGAATAGGCATTCCCCAGGGGCAATCACCAGAGTCTGTCCCCTGCGGCCTGTCTTCTGCTCCCTTCAGCCGCCAAATATAGACCACAGGGGACAGGAGACAGGAGCAAGGTACAGGAGACAAGGGGGCCCCTCCTTTTCCCTGCGGTCAGTATCCAGCCCCGCAGCTGCTGGAGACTGACCGCCGGGGGGCAGGAGACAGGGAGCAGAGAGCAACTTCTTCCCCCTTTGGCCTGTCTCCTGCCCCCTGAGACTACCAGAGACAGATCGCAGGGGGCAGGAGACAGGGGCAAGGGGAAGAAGACAAGTCAACCCCTACCCCCTTACACACTCAAACACACAAACATCCCTCCCCCACACACACCTCCCCCACACTTAAACACACACAGACTCCTGCCCCGCTCGCTCAAATACATACACCCCTCCACCGTACACTCAAACACACATCCCATGCACACTCATATACACTCATACCCCTCCCCTGCACAAACACACGTACACTACTCCCCCGCACACTCAAACACATTCAGCCACCACCCCACACACCGCTCCCCTGCACACTCAAACACACACAGCCCTCCACCCACACCAGCCACCCCGCTCCCGATACACAGCCCTCACCTGCCCTGCGGCTGGTATCCGGGCTCTTGATGCTGTGCAGCTGGAAGGAAGGGTCGGAGCTTTTCCCCACCCCCCTTTCCCCAGCGTGCTTCCGGGCCCCGGCCTCATAGCTTCAAAGCTCCCAGACATCGCCGGCCCACGGGGGACATGGCTTCGGGGCGGGTCTTTGACGCTTATAATGTAGAACCTCCGGCAGCTCTTCAGCTGCGGGAGGTTACGCAACTTTTCCAGGGGGGGCGGGAGTTGGCCCCCATTTGTGGGAGAGTCCTGCCCAACCCGGGAGGGTTTGTAAGTATGGGCTTACGCTACGTGTAGAAACATTCTTCTTATTTACTTTATTACTCTTATTTATTATAGCTTGTCAGAAACTGAGTGTTTACATAAAAAATAAAGTATTCACTAGGACTTCCTATAACTTTACAAATCAAGTTTACAAATGGAATCTGGGTTCAAAATCCATTAGAAAATAAAGTACAATAGAGTTGAATTAGATGTTGAAAAAATTAGGGCACTAGGAAGGTATCTTTTTAGTAAGTAAAATTCTGCCTATTCTAGTGGGACTTAAAAACACTCTCACAACGCACAAAAAAGACAACTATAAAACAAACAATGCATTTGATGCCTGAAACGTGACAATTTTTCAGGTTCATGATGGCAACCTTCTTAACAGCTTGAAAAATACCAATGAATGATTAGTGATCTTGAAACATCTCATGATATTTGCCTCATCTTGTAAACCTATAACTAGAAACATATTAGATTTCATTAGCTAATTGCTGCAACAAAAACCGATGAGCATTTCCTCAAATTTCTTTGAACTAAAAAAAATAAAAAATAAACATTAGATGGGTCACACAGAAAACCTACTAAAGGTACAACTACTTAAAGCAGTTATAAATCTTTCATGGCACTCTTCTGCCTTTGTATTCTACCCAAAAACACATTTTTTAGTAAATTTTATATATTTTTCTTAATAAATTAGAATACAGCCCAAAAATTTTTTTTCCAGTAATTCAATTGAAAAAGTGAAAATCATATTTAAAAAAGAGCGAATTTTCAATGTTTTATTTATTAATCATGATGATTATGGCTTACAGCCAAGGAAAACCCAAAAGTCATTATTCCCGAAAATTAAAATATATATAAGCCCAATGTTAAAAATTTTTGGAACACAGAAACGTTGGCAAAATGAAAAGTATGTACAGCAAATGCACTCAATACTTGGCCAGAGCTCCATTTCCATCAATGATTATATTACTGCGGCGTGGCATTGAGGTGATCAGCAGGTGGCACTGCAGAGGTGTTATGGAAGCCCAGGTTGTTTTGATAGCAGCCTTCAGCTTGTCTGCATTGTTGGGTCTGATGTCTCTCATCTTCCTCTTGACAATACCCCATAGATTCTCTATGGGGTTAAGGTCTGGCGAGTTTTCTGGCCAATCAAATACAGTGATACTGTGGCTATTAAACCAGGTATTGGTACTTTTGGCAGCGTGGACAGGTGCCAAGTCCTGCTGGAAAATGACAATTTCATCTCCAAAAAGCTTTTCGGCAGAGGTAAGCATGAAGTGCTCTAAAATATCCTGGTAGACGGCTGCACTGCTTTTGGTCTTGATAAAACACAGTAGACCTACACCAGCAGATGACATGGCTCCCCAAACCATCACTGACTGTGGAAACGTCACACTAGACCTGAAGTAATTTAGATTGTGTGTCTCTCTCCACTCTTCGTCCAGGCTCTGGGACCTTGATATACAAATGAAATTCAAAATTTACTTTCATCTGAAAACAACAACCTTGAACCACTGAGCAACAGTCCAGTTCTTTTTCTCCTTGGCCCAGGTATTTTCATTTTTGAATGGCCTTTTCTTCCTATCAAGGCTGCGGTTATTCCGGTTGCTTGTGCACCTTTTTCTACCACACTTTTTCCTTCCACTCAACTTACCATTAATATGCTTTGATACAGCACTCTGAACAGCCAGCTTCTTTAGCAACGACCTTTTTTGGCTTAGCCTCCTTGTGGAGTGTGTCAGTGATTGCCTTCTGGACATCTGTCAAGTGAGCAGTCTTCCTCATGATTGTGTCGCCTACTGAACCAGACTAAGGGAACGTTTAAAATAGTTAGGATGCCTTTGCAGTTGTTTTGGGTTATATAGTCTAATTTTCTGAGAAAATGACTTTTGGGTTTTCCTTGGCTGTAATCCATACTCATCAAGATTAACATAAAAAACATTTGAAAAAGTGCACTGTTTGTAATGACTCTTTATAATATAGGAGTTTCATTTTGTGAATTGAATTACTGAAAAACTTTTGGCTGGTATTCTAATTTATTGAGAAGCACCTGTATCTAAAATAAATGCTGCAATTTATGTTACCCAGGCTTGGACTGGCCCACCGAGGAATAGGGGAATCCCCTAGTGGGCCCAAGGACTTGGTGGGCCCCTAGGTATTGTGGTATCCCTCAGCATGACAGTATTAGGACTGCTTTTTACAGAGAAAGGCAGAGTAAGAGAGGTAGAACGCAAGAGGCAGAGTGCAGAAATCATATGCAGTATGTGTAGTCACATACAGTAACTGGAGGGTTTGCCCCAAAAATCTACTCCAGTGGTGGGCCCCAAAAGTCCACTTCCCAGTGGACAACAAGAATCAACTTCACTGGTGGGCCCATGACACCCCAGTTCAACACTGATGTTATCACAATCACCCTATTTACCCGCAGATACTAATCAGTATTTATTCTTTTCCAGCTCTGTTTTGTGTCTTGATAACAATAAAAAAATCTGTATTTAACAAAGTAAATAGTATTCTTATAGATCTATGTATACCTGAGACTTGATCAATGAGTAATAACCCTTATTTTTTTCTTTTGTTTGTTGCAATCAGCATTAACCTACATACTATGGGTTAAACAGAGATTTCAGTCCTCAGACCAGGACCACAGCTAATATCCTGCCAGCAGAGTGACAGCACACATACAATTAGTGCCCCCAAATAGTATGGAAGTGATCCTAGTAGGCCTTCTGGTTGTACTGTACTATTTCAGAGAAGGTCCTGAAGGGGTAAAACCCTCCTCAGTAATGAATTAAAACCCATACAGAGCCCCAGAATGTTTTTTTATGTGGTTCAAGTAGAAGTACAATTAAAATGAATAGCAATCGGAGGGACATAAAAGTTCATTTAAAATGACATTTTCTTTTACACACGAACATTATCAACGAGAAAAGAGAAAGTCATGAGAACCTCATAGGGGTTAGGTCTAGTAACCGTATATTCTTAGTGTGTACCATATTTGTAGCCTATAATTGATAGGATGTAAGTGGGCTCTTGTGACATACATTAGGCGTTATAAATTTTTTACCAACTATATCAAAAACAGTAGTCAACCATATTTTCCAATACTAATATTATACTAAACCCCCCCAAAATGCATACTATGATATACATATTTGTATACACACGGAGTCAAAGGCAGATGTATATAGTTCCATCTGTCTGGTCTATATGGCAGTCATTTGATCTAAGCCAAAAATTTTCTTTTAGCATTGTATAAAACCAAACACCATTCATGTAAGTCAACCCTGACATCCAAAATAAATTACCTGATAAGGATTTTAGTTGTAACCATTCGGCATCTGATTGCTGATTTAGTTTGTGATCAGATAATTTTCCCACAATAGGCTCCTCCCATTTTTTCCCTTTTTTCAACCTAATTGGTTTTCCCTAAACAAAATAAAACAGCTCATTAAATAGTGGATCTGGTTCAAAATGTAAAGTAGACAATAAGTGATATATAGCCCATTAATTTCTCTTTTATATTTGAATTTACTCCACATGACTCAAAATGTCAACTAAAATGACCACATTATTTGATTCTTAACGTTTTAGGAACAAAAGGTACCCAAGTAATTTACTTTGCTTTGAACCCTGACTTGAACATTCAGTTGAAATCAGAAGTTTACATACACGATATAAAAAGACACACATGCACGTTTTTCTCACTATCTGACATGAAAATCAGAATAAACTTTACCCATTTTAGGTCAACTAGGATTACCAAAATTATTTATATTTGCCAAATGCCAGAATAATATGGTAGAATTTTTAAGGTGTTTTTAATACTTTCTGGAAAGTCAAAAGTTTACATACGTTTCATTAGTATTTGGTAGCATTGGCCTTAAACTGTATGACTTGGGTCAAATGTTTTCGATATCCTTCCACAAGCTTCTCACAAAAGTTGGTAGGAATTTTGGCCCATTCCTCCTGACAGAACTGGTGTAACGGAGCCATGTTTGTAGGTCGCCTTCTAGCACCTGCCTTTTCAGGTTTGCCCATAAATTTTCAATAGGATTGAGATCAGGGCTTTGTGATGGCCACTCCAAAACACTGACCTGGTTATCCTTAATCCACTTTGTAACTGGTTTGGCAATATGCTTTGGGTCATTGTCCATTTGGAAGACCCATATCCGCCCAAGCTTTAACTTCCTGGCTGATGTCTTGAGATGTTGCTTCAGTATTGCTACGTGATCTCATTCTCTCTCTTTCCTCATGATGCCTTCTATTTTGTGAAGTGCATTAGTCCCTCCTGTTGCAAAACAACCCCACAACATGATTCTGCCACCCCTGTGTTTCACGGTTGGGATGGTGTTCATAAGCTTCCAAGCTTGTCCATTTTTCCTCCAAATGTAACGTAGGTCATTATTACCAAACAGTTAAATTTTAGTTTTGTCAGACCACAGGCCATGTTTCCAAAAATGTAGGTCTTTGTTCCTGTGGGCATTTGCAAACATTAATCTGCCTTTTATATGTTTCTTTTGAAGTAATGACTTCTTCCTGGCAGAGTGGCTTTTCAACCCATGTTGATACAGTACTCGTTTCACTGTGGATAATGACACAATCTTACCAGCTTCCACCAGCATCTTCACAAAGTCTTTCGCTTTTTTCTTGGGTTGATATGCACATGTAGGAACAAACGACAGTCATCTCTGAGACACAGAACCCAGTCCTTCCTGAGCAGTATCATGGCTGAACATTCCCATCTTGTTTGTACTTGCATATAATTGTACAGATGAATGAGACACCTTTCAGTATCTGGAAATTGCACCCAAGGATGATCCAGACTTGTGCAAGTCCACAATTCTCTTCCTGATATCTTGGCTGATTTCTTTAGACTTTCTCATGATGTTACACACAAACGCAGTGTGTTTCTGGTTGGATTTAAAATCCATCCACAGGTGTGTCTATAATTAATTCAGATGTTGCCAATAATCAGAAGCTTCCAAAGACATGTCATCATCATATGGGCTGTCCAAAATTGATTAAAGGCATAGTAATCCTAGAATATGTAAACTTTTGACTTTGCAGAAAGTAATAAAAATGTCTTAAAAATGATCTCTCATGCTGGGATTTGGCAAATATAAATAATTTAGGTAATCCTAATTGACCTAAAACGGGTACGGTTTATTCTGATTTCATGTCAGATAGTGAGAAAAACATTCATATGTTTCTTTTTATATAGTGTATGTAAACTTCTGGTTTCAACTGTATATTCTAAACATAATACACCAGATTTATTTATACCCAGGACTGTATCTAGAACAATGGGGCATCCTCTACAGTTTGAGGAAAGAAAGTTTCTACATAGACATAGAAGTGGATTCTTTACTGTTAGAGCAGTGAGACTGTGGAACTCTCTGCTAGAGGAACTTATCATGGTGAGTTCAATAACAGAGTTCAAAAAGGGCTTGGATGCATTTCTGGAGCGTGATAATATAACAAGTTATAGTGACTAGGATTCTGGAGAAGGGTCGTTGATCCAGGGATTTTATTCTGATTGCCAGATTGGAGTCGGGAAGGAATTTTTTCCCTAAATGAGGACAATTGGCTTCTACCTCATTGGGGTTTTTTGCCTTCCTCTGGATCAAGAATTTAACAGAATGGGCTGAACTGGATGGACGTCTTGTCTTTTTTCGGCTTTACAAACTATGTAACTATGTAACTATGTAATATTCTGGCTGTCTGGCACTGGAAGGAATATTGGAAGCTTAGGGTAACATGTAAGAATGGGGATGTGCCAATTTTCTGGCATACTTTGCAATGTGCCAAGGATTTGGGGCATTCTGGGGGCATGTCGCACCACATTTGTAGAGTTAGACACATTTATGAATGTGGGACAACAAAAGTAGGTGCAGAACAGTTAGAACAGCCAGACCAGATTAAAGGTGGTCTGCCTGAACCTGAGTTGTCACAATGGAACTGCAATGCGCCTGTACGTATGACCTGCAGAAGGACAGGTTCATACATTCTGGCGCATTTTACACTACCTTAAAGCTATTCAGGACTGGCCTGTCAGCGCCAACGTTCATACATGTCGCCATTAGTGCTCTGTTCTGTGGGACTAGGATACCATGAAACACTTGCCTTACACATGTTAAAAGGTTAGACATTTTTAAAAAGCAATTTGAATAAGAAATTCTGCCAGTGGTAGTTTTACACATAACATTTTTAAGAAAAAGGCTTATGGCATCCTGACATTTTATGCAGCTTTTTTAATATATTTTTTCAATGCATAGCGTGAAATAAGTGCAATAAGTGCAGCATTTTTATCCAGTCTTATTTTTTAAATAGACTTTTTTGATGTCTGTATGCCTGCAGCAAAAAATGTCCCCTTTTTGGATGCCATGTTTAAAGACTTACATTTTTTATATAATACTTTTTTACTTTGTTTTCTTATTTGGGACACAGATGTGGCTCTAATGAAGTAATAATATGAAACCTTTTTTTCATTAAGTATCATGCAGAGGCAATGGCAATAATGGGCAAAAACGCTTATTTATTATTTTTTCTTAAAATGTAACAATTATTTTATGCACACAAATGTATATCACAAAATACACTCTACAATGTATTTTGATATTAAATATGCCCCACCTACATAATTGCTATAATGCACAAGAGCACAGATCAACATTTTTTCTACCACACCTTCTCTCTGTCTTTGGGTGACATGTGGGATCTGTTAAATGGATGCAAATCATTGGAATAGTGATATTTTAATTGTAGGCATAAGAGCAGATAGGGGCAGGACTAGGGATATTATTTCACTGTCACAGGTTTCCATGATAAAGGTATAAACACTAATGGGCAGGAAGATCAGGCCAACACAGGATCAGTCCAGTCTCTTTAACTGGTATCAGATTGGCCCAAAATATATTTATATTAATAACATGTTTACTACATATAGAAATGCACGATTATTGTACAAATATATAAATTAAAAAAAAAAAGGATAGTGGTGCTGAAATACAGATACACCTTATGAACTACCCTATACAAATACTTTTTATCAGTTACCAATGTACACATTGAGTCACATTATTATGTCCACCAACTAATAACTACCATGTTCAGTATGGACTGCAGCTAGATGGGCTGGGAGGTTGTCGCAGGCATCTGAGGCGATTCTGACCACAATTGATTGAGATGCTCCCATAGATACTCAACTGGGTTCAAGTATGGGGAATTAGGGGGCCAGGATAATACTTGGAAATATAGGTCATGCGTTTCTAATCAATAAAGCTATAAGAAGACACCATCCAGGAGGTTGGAAAAAGTGAATCTTCTTTATTCTTCCATATCAAAACCACAACATTTCAAACGTTAACCACTTAACCCCCCCAACACGGTCTCAAGGTGGTGTTAAGGAGTTTTTGTAACAGGATCGCAGCGCACCTGTTACACAGCCGCCGGGTGTTAGCGGTAATTCAGCTAACACCCGCGGTTTTTAGCATGAGGGGCGGGGGGGGGGCCCCCCCGGGCGGCGTGTTTAATTTAGACGCGCGGGCAACAGGCCGCGGTGTGGCCTAAATGGAATGAAGAGCGGCCCGATGTCTGGACTGGGTTTAATCTTTGAAGGGCAAAAATGGGGGTCGTTAAAATGAATTTTAAATGGAGTGTTTGAATTACATCAATGGTATCCATCCCCTTTTGGAGTTCACTATTACAAAGGAGTACAGCAAGATTAATTTTTTGGATGTTACGGTGTACAACAGAGAGAATAGGTCAGAGGCTACCCTTTTAAAAAAACCTGTGGATAGAAATAATCTTCTTCACTACGATAGTTTCCATGCTCCGAATTTTCCAAATGGTTAATTTGTGAGGGCTCGCCGCATCTTCACTACGGATGCTGAATATGCCCATAACAAAAGCAAATGATTGAGAACTTTGTTAGTAGAGGATATCCAAGGAAAGAGGTTTCTAAAATAGCTAAAAAAGTGGGTATTATGACAAGAGCAGAGCTTATGAGTAAAACGCCACCAGTAGAAACATCTGGAAACAATATAGATTTCGTGTCAGTCTTTGATGACCATGCTGGTCTTGTGAAGGATGCGATACTTAAGTCATGGAAGGTGATTCAAAGTGATCCTGTGTATGGGAAAATATTTTTAGAGAAACCCAGATTTGTGTGTCGGAATGGGCAGACAATAGGCAATATGGTAGTACATTCAGACTTAAAGCAGAGAAGGCCATTGCAAAAGTTTCTAAGCACTCCTAAGAAGGGCACATTTCCGTGCCCAAGTTGCCAAAATTGCTTAGGAATCGTTAAAGGAGATTGTATTAGCCATCCCACGAAAGGTTTCCCCATACAATGTAGGGGTTACTATACCTGTAATTCGGCTAATGTTGTTTATATGTTGAAATGCCCATGTGGCAAGATCTACGTGGGGCAGACTACTAGACAGGTGAAGATTAGAGTAAATGAACACCGTTCGTCAATACGCTTGTATAAAACAAAACAGGAACAAAGTAAAGGAGACACTAGTGTGTCTGCTAAAAAATTTGCTGAAACGGCTGTTGCTAAGCATTTTTTTGATAATCGCCATAGCTCTAGCGAGCTGCGATGGTGCGTTTTGGAACAGGTCGAAGTGAGAGATAGTGAAGAAGTCAAAAGATATTTGCTACAGAGGGAAGTGTACTGAATATCCCAGTTGGTAGCGTCAAGTCCGATGGGCTTAAATTAAGAATGTCATTGGAGCGTGTTTTTGTAAGATATTTACAGCAAGAGGGTATCAGTAGGTTAATTATGTTTTTTTAAGGTAGATATGTTGTAGCCGCTTGAGCAATATATGCCTAGTTTAGACATTGAGAATAACTTTAGTAAACAGCAACGCAATGGTTAATTAAGTGATGTGTAGAATGTGGCACACTATATTAGTGACGTATCTACGTACCTCAAGTGAGCTTCACAAAGGGGGAAGCCCGAAACGTCGCAGGTGCAGTAGCCTTTTGCCGTGTTGAGCAGTGCCGAGAGGACGCAGTCAGTTCTGCTTGAGAGACTGTGCTCAGATAAGCAAGAATAATATTGGATATGTATGTTTGTTGGTTTGTGTCATATCGCAACTTGAAGGGAGAAGTGTGAGCCGGATTGGCCTTAAAGTACTCCCAAAGAAAGTGCGTTGATCGATCTAGAACCACATTGTGTGCATATGTTGTATTTGACAAGCAAGTTACAAGCTCAAGAGTTTGTTGTTTAATGGAATAATAAAATCTAAATCTGATTTGGAATTCCCGTCCAAGGATTTATTGATTTTGGCGTCCAGAAAGTTAGTTTTTCTATGGGATGGGACGCCTGGTCTGGACTGTCACATGCGGTTGTAAAGTTTGGAGGTACGTTTTATGTTTTTGAGCCTTGTGAAGGCTCCCATTGCTGTCACGTTCCCGTTTGCCCCACTTCCGGCCGCAGGCTGGAAGTGGGGAAAACGCCATCTTAGTACAGCCTAATGCATTGCCTATGCAATGCATTAGGCTGTATTAACGATCACGCCCCCTAGTGGTCAAGCGCCATAGAGGGACTCAATGTTAAATGAAAAAAAAAAGAAAGTTTTAAAGTGTAAAAAAAAAGTATTAAAAGTTCAAATCACCGGCCATGAAGAGCAATTTTTTTTTTTTTTTGTTTCAATTAGAGGGTTAAAGACTGTTGCATCTTATAGGATATAGTCAGTGCTATGAGAATCTTGTTAATTGTATAGTTCTTCCAACCAATATCAGATATTTCTAGCCATGTAACATTTTGCATTGTCTGGCTGGAAGATCCCATCTGCTCCGGGGAACACAATACGCATGTATAGGTGTATACGATCTGCAAAGATGGGTTCATAGCCAAACTGGTTGAGAGTACTTTCTACATGGATGAATGGACCAACAGAATGCCATGAAAACATTCCTCAGACAATAACACTGATGTCACCTGCTTCTATTCTTCCAGCAATGGTTGTGGGGTGTTTGTTCTCCAATGTCTCTTGCCTGAGGTGCCAATGTCCATCTTTTGGATGAAGCAGAAAATATGACTCATGGGAAAAGGAAACCATTTTGCAAATTAATGGAGGACCACATATAGTTTGGTTTGCTGAGCTATTATTTTAGACACACATCTGGTAGTCTTCACATTGGTAGGGAGCTGCTCCACTGCAGTGTGTTGTTTCACCCTTGCGTACCTTTGTAGCCAACATTCCATGCTGCTCATTCACAATGTTGCCATTTGTCCATCCACAATATTTTTTTACGACAGCAGCACATGAACAGTTCACAAACTGCGCAAATCCGGAAATACCACCATCCTTGGCCTAAAAGCCAAGAGTCACACCCTTTTATATGTGACAGCAGTAAGAAACGTGTACAGACAGCCTATCACACACCTTATGTACCCACTAAGTCAGTCCTTTAAAAATTACATACTGTCAACATTGAAAGCAGGAAGTAGTCATATAAATGTGACTTGACTGTGTATATCGTGCTTCTATAAATACCAAAAATTTACATATATACCACCAAAAGTTCTCTCTTTTAATAGTTCAGTAATAAAACATTAGAGCAACAAAATAACATAAAAAATAACAGTAAAGGGCATTACATTTTTAATCCCTTACCGACACATGATGTGGCGAGTAGGAGTTCACACAAATTGACGTATGGGTAAGTCATACAGTTTGTGTCTGCACTATTCTAGCATGGAAACAGCTGTATTACAGCTGACTCCATGGCCTGTCGACACGATCAGAGGGGTGATGGCTCCTGTGATAACCCAGAAGCCTAACAAAGGCTTCAGGCTGGCTGTGATGTCACCACGCCTGGTGACAGGTACAATGCATATCAGTACAGTTATGTACTGCTCAATATTATAGCAGCGATCTACAGCATCAAGTTCCCTATAGAGACAAGTAACAAAATAGTGAAAGTAAAAGAAAAACAAAGTGAAAAACTATTAAAAAAACACAAACATAAGTAAAATAAAACACATACTGTACAGCGCTCTTTCCCTTTACGAATGCCTATTACCCAAAAAAGATCAAAAATAAAAAAGTACAAATATTTGGTATTGCTGTGTGCATAATGACCCAGCCTATATCTATCACATTTGTACTGCGCGATAAAATGGCAAAAATTAAAATTTTTGTTTATCCCACCACAGATGAAATGAAACAAAAAGTGATTATAAAGTCATATAAACCCCATATTGGTACCAATGAAAACGTCAGTTTGCCCCACAAAAAAGCCCCCTTACACAGCCCCATTTACAGAAAAATGTATTTTCTCCACCCTGCCTCGCAAAAAACAACTTTAAAGGTGATCAGAAAATCATGTCTCCCCAAAATAGTACCAATAAAAATGACAACTCATACTGCAAAAAATAAGCCCCTACACCGAAAAATAAAAAGTCATGGCTCTCAGACTAGGTCAATGCAAATATGTGTTTTCTTTTCTAAATAAAAGTGTTTTATGGTGTAAAAGCAGTAAAACATAAAAAAAATACAAATTGGCTACCGCTGTAATCATATTGACCTGCTGAGTAAAGTTGACATGTCATTTATACCACACGCTGACCACTGTAAAAAAATAAAAATAAATAAAAACACTATCAGGATTGCTGTATTTTGTTCATCCCTCCTCCCAAAATTGTTCATAAAAAGTGAAGTATCATATGAACCCCATAATGGTACCAATGAAAATGTCAACTCCTCACACATAAAACAAGCTCTTATACAGAAAACACCACAATTTTTTGGGCCATGTTCACAGCTTGTTTGCTGGACTAAACTGAACCCAGAAGCTGGCAATTCTGGCCTTTATGCTTACTGGGAAAAATTGACAGGTGCAGCTAATTGCAGAGCAAAAGCTCACATACCCCACTGCTAGGGGAACAATTAGGCAAGGTTCACACGGTTTACTCACAGCGTTTTTTGCTCCGGAGCGGGGGAGGGGTGTATACGCCGTGAATAATTGACATGTCACTTTTTCCCCCTTCGGCGTATTGTTCGAGCGGGGAGAGGAGACGTAATCCATAGTTCTCTATAAAAAACACTGGTTTTGAAATATGACCTCAGGAAATCTGGAGTACAACTCAGATTTCCAATTGAGGTCTATAGGAATGGTTTTACAGTAATTTTTTGATGCTTTTTAAATCCATGTGAATTAACCCCAATGCTAAAAAAATCTGTTAAACACTTATTGGGTCAATGTACCCAGTACACCACTGGATATATTCCTTAAGGAGTGTAGTTTTCCAAATCAGGTCTTTTAAGGGGTGTCTATTAAGTTTTAGCACCTTAGAATGTCTGCAAATCTGAAATGGTGACGAAAAAATATCTTAATGAAAATTAGATCCTAATATCAAGCAGTGTTCCTTCTATCATGAGGCTTGTGGTTAAAGGGGTTGTCCCACTACATTGATTCATCTTACCTCAGTCTTGTTTTCTTGGTTAAATTTTGAATTCAGGGGCGTGTTTACTGGCTTCCACTAGGCTGCAGTAGAAGCCAGGTTTGTAGCTATAGCAACCAGTGCTGGCAGCCTATCAGGATATAGCAAACATGTCTTTAGCTATAGCAACATGATGAGCTGATTAAGCCCATACATGATGGTATATCTAGGAATAGTTAGTACACTTTTAATTGAAATATATTTTTGCAAGATCGTTAACATAAAAAGCAATCCTTGTAGCTAGACAACCCCTTTAAGTCAAATAGCCAGTAGAGTCACATATGGGATATTTCTAAAAAAAATAGCAGAATTGGGGAAATTGAGTTGCATTTTCTTGGTAACGTCTACTGTGTTCCAGTACATAATGAATTAGAATTGAAAATCTGCAAAAACAGAGAAAGTTGGAAATGTCACCCCCATTGTGATTTAATTTCTGTGAAACCCTTAAAGGGTTTACAAACTTCCTAAACGCTGTTTTGAATACCCCTAGGGGTGCAGTTTTTTTTCCGGATGCAGTCACTTATGGGGGTATCTAACATAAAGGTTTTTACAGGTCTGACGTATAGAATCATTTTGCACAATAAAAACCTATTTAAAGGGGAAAAAAGGCATTTTTTGTCACAAAATTCTGATTTTTTAAAAATTTTCTATTAATGTAGCTGAATGAGGCTTTCTGTTTTTGGCAAGTAGAGTCAAAGTTTTCATTCCTACCAATTTGTTGTACACATAATTTGACTATTTTTCTTGTATGGGAATGTTTAGAAAAATTTTAAATCTACCCTCTTTTTTTCAGAGCAATCTGCCGTGCAGAACAAATAATAATTTATCTGTTTTCTACAGGTCATTACGTTTGCTGTGGTTGCCAGAATCACTTGTTGTTGCTTTAGAATATAATGTTTTTGCTTGTATAATGATTTGGAATACCTAGTATTCCAAAGAATTACTGCCTGTCAGTGACCAAATCATCTAAAAGGTTAAACTGACAGATGGAGTTCTCTCTTATACAGCTAAGTTCCTGCCACAATCTAGTGGGTACACTGGGAAAGACCTACAGTGGGGAAAAAAAGTATTTATTAAGCCACCAAAAGTTATCCCACTTAAAAAGATGATAGAGGCCTGTAATTGACATCATAGGTTGACCTCAAATATGAGAGACAAAATGAGAAAACAAATCCTGAAAATCACATTGTCTGATTTGGAAAGACTTTATTTGCAAGGTGGAAAATAAGTATTTGGTCACCTACAAACAATCAAGACTTGGCTCTAACAGACCTGTAACTTCTTCTTTAAGAGGCTCCTCTGTCCTCCAGTCAACACCTGTAGTAATGGCACCTGTTTGAACTTGTTATCAGTGTAAAAGACACCTGTCCACAACCTCAAACAATCCCACTCCAAACTCCACTATGGTGAAGACCAAAGAGCTGTCAAAGGACGCCAGAAACAAAATTGTAGCCCTGCACCAGGCTGGGAAGACTGAATATTCAATAGGCAAGCAGCTTGGTGTGAAGAAATCAACTGTGGGAGCAATAATTAGAAAATGGAAGACATACAAGACCACTGATGATCTCCCTCGATCTGGGGCTCCACACAAGATCTCACCCCATGAGGTCAAAATGATCACAATTAGGGTGAGCAAAAATACCAGAACCACACGGGGAGACCTAGTGAATGACCTGCAGAGAACTGGGACCAACATAAGAAAGACTACCATCAGTAACACACTATGCCGCCAGGGACTCAGACTGGCTTAAGCCAGTACATGTCTGGGTCCGTCTGAAGTTTGCAAAAGAGCATTTGGATGATCCAGAAGAATATTAGGAGAATGTCATATAATCAGATGAAACCAAAGTAGAACTGTTTGGTAGAAACACAACTCGTCATGTTTGTAGGAGAGAGAATGCTGAGTTGCATCAAAAGAACACCATACCTGTGAAATATAGGGGTGGCAACATCATGCTTTGGGGCAGTTTCTCTGCAAAGGGACCAGGACGACTGATCCATGTACATGAAAGAATGAATGGGGCCATGTATCATGTGATATTAAGTGCAGACCTCCTTCCATCAGCAAGGGCATTGAAGAGGAAACGTGGCTGGATCTTTGAGCATGACAATAATTCCAAGCACACCACCAGGGCAACAAAGGAGTGGCTTCGTAAGAAGCATTTCAAGGTCCTGGCGTGGCTTAGCCAGTCTCCAGATCTCAATCCCATAGAAAACCTTTGGAGGGAGTTGAAAGTCCGTGTTGCCCAGCGACAGCCCCAAAACATCACTGCTCTAGAGGAGATCTGCATGGAGGAATGGGCTAACATACCAGCAACAGTGTGTGCCAACCTTGTAAAGACTTATAGAAAATGCTTGACCTCTGTCATTGCCAACAAAGGATACATAACAAAGTATTGAGATTAGCTATGAGCGAATTTCTCAAAAATTAGATTTGGCTGATTCTTAGAATTTTTCCCCAAAATTTGATTCGTTCAGAATTTATTCTTGATGAATCCCGTTAAAAAACAGCTATTTCCTGGCTGCGGAGAGCCTGTATGGTGTTGTAGAACATTGTGCCATGCAGAAATATGCTGTGTTTTAGTATGACACGCAGATGACAGATGCCGCTCTCAGAATCGCTTCACACTTCAGTTATCCGGGCACTTACCAGGTCAAAACTGACCAAATAACTGAAGTGGGAATGCAGCCTGACAGGATAATATCAGTGCCAGCAAGAAAGAACCGAGCTGAGGGCCAAGATCCCACTATAGCGTCAAAGAGCGCACTCCTTTTACCCTGACATCAGATGATTCCACAGATTATGACAGAACCTTTTCTGTTAAACACTGATACATGTAGAGCCCCCCGCTTCCGAAAGAGTGGAGAGGATGTCGGCAGTAATGTTGCATTAACGTCACTGATCATTTTGCCCTTCCTTTGATCCATCAGTGTCCGCTTTCAATCGGTCAATAATCCATCAGTATTGCTAAAGCCAAAAAGAAAGTTGATCCGAAAGAGAGATGACATGTAAATGGACACGTTTCTCCCAGGCCACTGGAGGGTGACGCTGCCTATGTTGACGCGGGGCCTTGGTACCAACATTAGGTCCCTGGCCAAGTATCACTTTCTGCCCACAGATTCTAAATATACCTATGTTCGCCTCCTCTGGTGTCTTGGCAAAAAACTACCACACCACCGAGTAGGTGATTTTACCACCAATGCTCTGCACTGACTGACTGCTACCGCCTCTGTGTCGGTGAGCCCCTGCGCCTTCTGGTCCGGAAAGGACCTGCAAAGGGGTGGTCTACCCCATGGTCGTTTGGCTCCTGACACCGCACTGCTACCACCCTGCTGACTCTCGGTCACACTAGCGACTTGCTGCCTGACGCACATGGGATGGAGGCGGGTTGAGGACAGATGAGGGTCCCTGACCTGCTCCCGTGCCATGCCAACTAAGGGCTGTGTCTGATGAACCCACCGACTTGGCTGGGGTTGTCAGATGTCTCAACAACCGTTTGATTGGTGGTCAACACACGGCCGCTAGATGACACTGGTAGCTCTGGCCTCACCAAGTCACCCCTACTGCGATGTCCCCTTACTGTGCTGCGACCTGTGCCTGCTCTAGGAACATTGTGCCACTGCCCTGCCCATGTGAAGGGCCTGCCACCTCTCTGTCTGACATACTGTTTGATCAAAAATTTACAATAAAACAAACTCTGTTTAATGTAGATGTCTGTATATGACAAATTACACACACACTGGATTTGACAGAGTTCCCCAGAATAAGGGAACAAATTAACTCGTTGTCACAGATAGAAATTTCCCAAAATAAAAAATGCTGGTTCAGGAACAGGTGTGTATATGACACACACCTGTGTATTTGAAGGTATTTCACCCCAGTAACTCTGAAATCGGAAATATTTTGCACAGAGTGCAATCTATTGCTACTACAGAGAGATGCTTGTGCATACGAGACACAGTGACAAGTTGCAGAATTTAACATGGCTGCCCTATTTATTGGGCCTTGACATCACAGAAGCTGGCTGGCTGCAGATTGGCTGCATGTCTGCATGTCATTGAGGGTGTTCCTTTCTTTCTCCCATAGCTCTTTGCCCCATGTCACACCATGTGCTTGCGGCCATTTTAGATTCATTACCACGAATCGCCATGAAATTCAGCTTCGTTCAGGATCAAATTTTTCCTGAAATTCTAAACGAATTCCACTTTGTGAGAATCAATTCGCACATCTCTAATTGAGATAACTTTTGTTATTGACCAAATACTTATTTTCCACCAATGTGATTTTCGGGATTTGTTTTCTCATTTTGTCTCTCATAGTTGAGGTCTACCTATGATGTCAATTACAGGTCTCTCTTGTCTTTTTAAGTGGGAGAACTTGCACAATTTGTGGCTGACTAAATAATTTTTTTCCCCACTGTATGAGATCTTTCCGATGGATACGTAAACTAGTACCTGCTTGTGATGGATATATCGGTCTGTAGCAGGGCAGTTCCTAGGCTAAATTTCACTCAGGGCGAGGTGAAGAAATTTCGCCCCCACCCCACCCCGGTAACATATTGCGCCACAGTGCATCACCATACACCAAATCTAAAATATACAAAAAGCTGTACCACAATCTGCTACATATACAACTACTAAATAATAGTCATACAGTTACCAAATGACACCGCTACACAAAACCAGAATCCCAAGACCACTAAGACCACATATCACCAACACACATTGACCTAATAATAGCACCACACCATGACCACATATCACCACCTTATAGTGACTGAATAATACAAACTGACCATTACTGAGTATAAACCATTATACTACAACCAATATTACCGGCATACAGTGACCATACAGTATTGTATACCAGCTGTACACAGGCTCTGCAGACATAAATGGTTACAGTAAAGTTATATCTAGTGACTCACAGGAGACATCTCTGAAGAGTTGTTGTCTTTCTCTTCTTCTCCTCCATCTGTCCCAGACACCATGACGACTACTCCCGACTCTTCACTGTAAAATTTACAAAACAAACATCTTAGACTCCTCACTTTATCAGCACTTCTCTACCAATTCCTATCTCTATACAAACTCCCCATCTATAGCACCTCATATGGTAGCCATGTAATATGCCCCCTATAGCCAGGTAGTAGCCCCCTGTAGCCAGTTGATGTCCCCCTGTAAACAGTGATGCCCCCTCTGTAGCCAGTAGATGCCCCCCTGTAGCCAGGTGATGCCCCTCTGGCCAGTAGATGCCCCCTGTAGCCAGTAGATGTCCCCCTGTAGCCAGTAGATGCCCCCCTGTAGCCAGTGATGCCCCCCTGTAGCCAGTAGATGTCCCCTGTAGCCAGTAGATGCCCCCCCCCGTAGCCAGTGATGCCCCCCTGTAGCCAGTAGATGCCCTGTGGCCAGTAGATGCCCCCCTGTAGCCAGTGATGCCCCCCCCCTGTAGCCAGTAGATGCCCCTCTGTAGCCAGGTGATGCCACCCTGTAGCCAGTAGATGCCCCCTGTAGCCAGTGATGCCCCTTGTAGCCAGTGATGCCACCCTGTAGCCAGTAGATGCCCCCCTGTAGCTAGTGATGCCCCCCCTGTAGCCAGTAGATTGCCCCCTGTAGCCAGTGATGCCCCCCCTGTAGCCATTGCTGCCCCCCCTTGTAGCCAGTAGATGCCCCTGTAGCCAGTAGATGCCCCACTGTAGCCAGTGATGCTCCCTGTAGCCAGTGATTCCCCCCCCCAGTAGCCAGTAGATGCCCCCCTTGTAGCCAGTAGATGCCCCCTGTAGCCAGTGATGTCCCCCCTGTAGCCAGTTATGCCCCTGTAGCCAGTGATGCCCCCCCCTGTAGCCAGTAGATGCCCCTGTAGCCAGTGACGCCTCCGTAGCCAGTAGATGCCCACTGTAGCCAGTGATGCCCCCTGTAGCCAGTGATGCCCCTGTAGCCAGTAGATGCCCCTGTAGCCAGTGATGCCCCCTGTAGCCAGTGATGCACCCTGTAGCCAGTGATGCCCCCTTGTAGCCAGTAGATGCCCCCTTTTAGCCAGTGCAGTGATGTCTCCCCCCTGTATCCAGTATATGCCCCTGTAGCCAGTGATGCCCCCCTGTAGCCAGTACATGCCTGCTTGTAGCCATCACGCTACTTACACTGTCACGCAGAGAGATGCTTTATAACAGCTTAATGGATGTTGGAGCCTGTTGACAGACACAGACCCATTTACTTCTATAGGAGAGTTTTCTAGGCATGCTCTGTGACCTGAGAAGAAATCACTGTGCAGGGAGAGGTGTGTTCTCCTATTGTGAATCGTGGATCCTGTGTTATCTATACACATTGGTGTCACCTTTTGGTGAAACCCAGCATATTCCGAAAATGAAGACACTGCTGAAAATTTTTCTCTATTAAACAGAAAGGGTGACATGTATGAATTCTGGTGCTGATAGACCAGTTCTAAATCACTTTAAGGTAGTACAGACTGCGCCAGAATGTATGAAGCTATTCTTCTGCAGTTCATACATACAGGTGCAGTCTAGTGCCAATACGACAAGTCTGGCTCAGGCAGATCACCTTTAACCTGGTCTGGCTGTTCTGTTTGCGCTAAAGTTGTGGCATCAAAGAATCATAAATGTATCTACTTCTATGAATGTGGTGTGACACGCCCCCAGAATGCCCCAAAACTTTGACGCATTAAAAAGTGTCTTTGGCATATGTCTAAGTTTGGCGTATGCCTGTTCATACATCTACAGAACTGGTCTACTATAGTTTTTTGACGCCAGAATTTTGGCGCAGCTCCACTCATACATGTCACCCAAAGTATCAGTCTATTCTTTGACCAAGTGGCCAAAGTGAAAACAGCACGATTTCAGGATTTTTTTTTTAAGTGTTGATAGTGATATAAAAAATAAAAAAAATCTTAAATGTGTTTCACATAAAAACATGAGTTAAACAGTAAGTCATTTTCTAAAGACATATCGCCTTTAAATAGGGCCACATACCACATTGTAACTGCATGAACGCTTTGTTAACCCCTTCCCGGCATTGGATGTACTGGTACATCTCGCACATCGCGCTGGCTCACAAGCGGGCCAGACATGATCGAGACATGGGACCAGCACTGGCCGCAGGTGATTAACCATTGTTGTCGCAATCTATCACGATCGCCGCAGCTAAGGCACAGACAGAAGGAGTGGGCTCATTTCACAAAAAAGCCCTTATACAGCTCTGTATACGGAAACATAAAAAAGTTATGGCTATCAGAAGACAGCGATGCATAAATTTTTTTTAAAGCGCTTCAACATAAAAAAACTATATAAATTGGGTATCAGCGTGATCATCTTGACGCAGGGAGTAAAACTAGTTTGTCATGTATAGTGCATGGTGAGCGCTGTTAAAAATAAAAAAACACTATTAGGATTGCAGTATTTTCTTCACCCTGCCTTTTTTATGAAACACCTGTGGGGTCGATATACTCAATAGAACCCTGGATATATTCTTTAAGGGGTATAGTTCATAATACGTTTTTTTTTAGGTGTGTTTATTATGTTTTAGCCCCTTAGGGTGTCCTCAAACCTGAAATGCCACCTAAATAAAATCGTAATGAAAATGAGACCCCAAAGTCCAGTAGGTGCTCTTCCTATTCTGCCAAATAGTGCACTAGGGCAACATATGGGATATCTCTAAGAATGGCAGAATCTGGGGAATCAATATTAAGTTGCATTATCCTGGTCACATCTACCATGTTCCTGTGAATAATGGATAAAAACTGAAAATCTAGAAAAAAAAAAGTGACATTTTGAAATTTCACCTCCACTCTGCTTTAATTTTTGTGAAATACCTAATGGTTTAACAAATTTCGTAAACACTGTTTTAAATACTTTGAGGGGTCTAGTTTCTTAGATGAAGTCAATTATGGGGATATCTAACATAAAGACCCCTCAAATCCACGTCAGAACTGGACTGGTCCCTAAAAAAATGTATATTGCAAATTTTATTTTAAATTTTTAAATTTCTAAGCCCCCTAGTGCAGTAAAAAAATAAAAAATACATTTAAAAATTATGTCAATCTACAGTGGACATATAGTAGATGCTAGTTATAAACTATTTTGAGTGGAATAACTGTCTTACATGCAGATATTTCTGAAGTTTGAAAATAGGTAATTTTTCATAAACAATGATTGTTTGGACCAAAATTTCTTACTAACTTAAAGCACAATGGGCCTGATTTATCAAAACTGTCTAACAGTAAGAATGTCTTAGTTGCCCATAGCAAACAATCAGGGCTTAGCTTTCATTTCTCCACAGATGTTTCAAAAATAAAAGCTAAGCCCTGATTGGTTGTTATGGGCAACTAAGACATTCTTACTGTTAGACAGTTTTGATAAATCAGGCCCACTGTGTCACAAGAAAACAATCTCTGAATCACATGGATAGATAAAAGTGTCTAAATGTTATTCTCACATAAAGTGTCACACGCCAGATTTAAAAAATGGGGTTCTGTCAGGGAGGTCAAAACTGGCTGTGGCGGTAAGGGGTTAATATGTTCACTATTGTGGTCATCTTGGGGTCAACCATATATGCAGTAGTTGGGACACAGAGGTTGTGCAATAAGTTATAAATTTTTTACCACAAAGCGGAGCTCGCAAGATAGCGGCATGGGATAAGCGGTATAGTGAGCTCTGGCCGGGGGGCAATTAACCCTTCGCTATCACGATCTATCATGATAGCCAAGTTACAGGCAGAAGGAGTGAGCTCCTCCTGACTGCGACTGTTGCAGTATGCGGCGCTCTGTGCCGCTTCAGGTCCCCTTGCCTGGCAGCCCAGATGCTTTACTAAAGCATCCCGGCTGTCTGGGGACATTACCATGCCCAAAATGCATTCCGGGCATGGTAATTGACAGTCGCTATGGAGACTAGTACACAGCAATAAGTGCTTCCACATAAAAAACTATATAAATTGGGTATCTCTGTAATCATCTTAACCCAGGTAGTACAACTAATTTGTTAGGGATACTGTATGGTGAGTGCTGTTAAAAATAAAAAACACTACTAGGATTGCAGTATTTTCTTCACCATGCCTACCAAAAAATGGATTTCAAAAAGATCAAAAAGCCATGTCCAACCAAAAATAATACCAATAAAAACATTGAATCATCCCGCAAACAAACAAACTGTTATACAGCTCCGTACACAAAAAAATAAAACAGTTATTGCTCCCAGACTATGGCAATGCAAAAACGTGTTTCCTTTTTGAATAAAAGTGTTTTTATTGTGTAAAAGCAGTAAAACATACAAAAAATACAAATTGGGTATCGCTGTAATCGTATCGACCTGCCGAGTAAAGTGAGCTTGTCATTTATACCGCACGGTGACAGCTGTAAAAAATAAAAACACTGCCAGGATTGCTGTATTTTGTTCAAAATGCCTCAAAAAAACCTTAATAAAAAGTGATCAAAGCATCATATGTACCCCATAATGAGACCAGTAAAAACGACAACTAACCCGGAAAAAAAAGCCCATAATCATGTCTGTATACAGACAAATAAAAGAGTTATGGCTGTCTGACTATGACGACATAAAAACGCAATTTTATATAGATATACTTCTATTGTGTAAAAGTAGTAAAACACAAAAAACTGTATAAAATGTATATCATTGTAATTGTACCAACCTGCATAGTAAAGTTATCCTGTCATTTATCCTGCACGGCGAAGAGGCTGTAAAAATAAAGACCAAAAAACAATAGCGGAACTGCGTCCCCCCCCCCATTTTCATGGCCCAACGCTAAAAAACCTATGGGACACCTGTGCATCCAAATACAGCCCTAGATGAGATTCATGAGGAGAGTTGAACCCCAAATGGGGCGACTTCTGGAAGGTTTCACCTGTTCTACTACTTTGGGTTACTTTGGCTTTGCAAATGCGGTAAGACACCCACCAAAATCTGCGTCCCAAAAGCCAAATAGCACTCCCTTCTGGGTACGCCCTGCCATACACCCAAACAGCAGTTTACACCCACATGTAGGGTATTGCCGAACTTGGAAGAAATTGCTTAACACAATTTGGGATGCTTTTTTCCAGGATTCTCTGTAAAAATTAAATATTTTCATCAAAAATTGCAGACTGTTGAAATTTTTGGGGAGTCTATTGAGTTTTAGCAATTTAGGGTGTCGGCAAACCTGGAATGGTGCCTAAAGAAAATCGTAATGAAAATGAGACTCCAAAGTAGGTGCTCCTCCTACTCTGAGGCTTGTGGTTGAGCCAAATAACTAGGGCCACATATCTCTACAAATGACAGAATCTGCAGAACTCATTGCGAGTTTCATTTACCCGGTCACATCTACCGTGTTTCAGTGAACAATGGCTAAAAATAGAAAATCTGTAAAAAAAAAAAAAGTGAAATTTTGAAATTTCACCTCCACTTTGCTTTAATTTCTGTGAAATACCTAAAGGGGTAACACATTTCTTAAATGCTGTTTTGAATATTTTAAGGGGTGCAGTTTTTTAGATGGATTCATTTACGGGGGTATCTAAGATACAGACCTCTCACAGCCACGTCAGAACTGGACTGGTCCCCAAAAAAAATTTATTTTGCAAATTTTCTTCAAAATGTGAAAAATTATTACTAGATTTCTAAGCCTCCTAATGTCGTAAAAAAAAGACATTTAAAAAATGTGCCAGCCTACACTAGACATATGGTAGATGCTAGTTATAAACTATTTTCAGTGGAATAACTATCTTACACACTGAAATTTTTGAACTTTGAAAATGGCAATTTTTTTTTCCAAATTTCACGATATTTTTCACAAATAAACAAGGATTTAATGGACCAAAATTTCTTTCCAACTTAAAGTACAATGTGTCCCGAGAAAACAATCTCTGAATCACATGGATAGGTAAAAGTGACAGAAGTTATTCTCACATAAAGTGACACAATCCCATATATGATCCACAAGCAAGGGCAGTAATTGTCACATCAGGAAAAAAAAACTTTCTAAGTGCCTAAGTAGACCAACCTGGCTAATCTAAACATTACATAGCAAGACTTGCTTCCTGGCAATAACATGTCATCATGAGGGGTACCTTAAGCAGACCTGCACTCAGTTTATGACTTAACTCCGGTTCGACAAGTTTAGGCAATGGGGAACAGCGAGGTTCCGGTTCAACAAGATTAGGCAATGGAGAACAGCGTGGTTTTGGTTCAACAGGATTAGGCAATGAGGTACAGGGGCGTAGCTATAGGAGGTGCAGTGGACTAGTTTAGACGGCAGTACCATTGGTGGCAGCGAGAACATGCCAATGGAGAGCATCGAGGTTCAGGATAACAGGACTTAGTCCATTTGGTGATAGTACAGGTGGAGGCATTTAAAAAATAAAGATTTGGAGGGCTAAAAGGTGGAGGAGTAAGAGGTGTATGCAGGGTCATACAGGTATCAAGGTTGTACAGGTGAATATTTCAAAATAAATTCAGCTGTAAGACTTGTAAATCTAGCTGTTGGCAGCAGTAGAATACAATTTGTAGAAGCAGAAGGCACAGGAATTACAGACATGAGATGTAGTGTAGTTTAAAAGTGTATTTCACATTGTCAAGAAGACGTGCTACAGTTTACTAGTCAGTGACATCGGAAACTGGGCAACAAAATCTTCAGAGATCCACGCTTGATCCTTTTTCATAAATGTCAAACAATCCACATTGTCATGGGAAAGACGCATACGTTTGTCAGTTATCACCCGCCAGTTGTGCTGAATGTGCGTTCTGAGATAACGCTGGCTGCTGGGTAGGATAAAACTTCTATGGTGTGTCGAGCAAGCTCAAGCCATTCATCTAGTTTGGACACCCAGAAGTTGAATGGGTCCAGACTAAGTCCAAAAATATCAGTGTTAAGCCGCAGGTAGTCATGGACCATGGTATTAAGGCAGTCTCTGTGTGTCTGAATGCTGCCCTGTCTTGCCATTCTACTGCTGCCGCTTTGCCGAGATTTTTCCACCGTGAAATTAGAATGTGAAGATGCAGAAGATGTCTCGTGTTGGTCAATGAGCACTGACTCAAAATCCTGCATTCAACTGTCAATTTCTGTGGGTGGAAGGAAATTGCTCACTTTTGTCTTGTAACGTATATCAAGGAGGGTGGCCACCCAGTAATCACTGTTCATTTGTATTGTCTTGATGCGTGGATCATGTTGCAGGTAATGTAGCTTACAAGCACTCATGTGGGAGATGCTGCCGGGATCTCCCTAGCCTCTCGGTTGAGGGGCACTGACGGGATCTTCCTCCTGTAATCTGTGCTAACTTCTTACCACTGAAGGTAATCAGTACCAGTGGTGTCCACCTCTGTCTCCATATCCTCCTCCACTTTCTCATCCTAATCGTCGCCAGAGCCCTGGCTAGCCTCATACACTCTACTCTGTGAACTGAACTGCCATCCTGCACCCACCCTCGACCTATAACCACCGCCTAAAGAAGACCTATACAATTGCGAAACAGTCGGGCCTTCTACATCCTCTAGCGAATAAGGCACTGTGTCCACCTCTTCTCCTCCATCACTCCTGGGACCTGCTGCCGCAGATTGCCTAGTGCTTGTTCTAGTAAAAATATAACCAGAACGGTCATGCTGACAAGGGCATCATCCTGACTGACCATTTTGGTGGCCTCTTCAAAACTGCCAAGGATGGTGCAGAGATCCTTCACCTGTCTCCACTTTCTATGAGTCAACACCCCAAGGTCCGCACCACTGCTAGTCAGGCCATGCAGCATTTCATACTGCACAATGGCATTACGCTGCAGTCACAATCGCTGGAGAATGTGGAGGGTGGAATTCCAGCGTGTTGCCACATCACATATCAGATGGTTGATGGGGAGGCCCAGATCACGCTGCAACGCTGCCAGTCGTGCCGAAGCAGGGTGCAAACACCGGAAGTGTGAGCTAAGACCTCTAGCCTTCCTCAGCAGACAATCAAGACCTGGGTAGCACTTGAGAAATTTCTGCATGACGTGTGCCAGGCAAGGGATGTGTGTAAATCTACTGATCTTAAGAGCAGCAAGGAGATTGCTCCAGTTATCGCACACCACCTTGCCTGGCGCCAGGTTCTTAGCACCCAGCCACTGGACGATCTGAGTGTGCAGAGCCTTCCACAGTGCTTGACCTGTGTGTTGACAGTCTCCAAAACAAATTAATTTGAGAATGGCCTGGTTTCTCTTGGCATGTGATGCTACCTGTCGAGGTTGCGTATCTGGACTCTGCACCACCCCAGCAGTGTTAAAGAGTGTCGGCCCAGACTCATCACCAGAGACACTGTCATGTAACAAACTCACCCAGTGAGCAGTCAGTGAGATGTAACGACCTTGACCGTGCTTACTAGTCCATGTGTCTGTAGTGAGATGGACTTTGATGGACACAGATGCAGCCAACGCGTTGGAGATGTTTTCTGCAACGTGGCGGGCCAGGGCCGTGACAGCTTTTCTGGCGAAGAAATGCCTGCTCTGCATCTGATAATAGGGGCATGCCAGGGCCATGATGTGACAGAACCCATCTTTGTCCACCAGGCGGAAATGCAACACTTCCAAGGCCAACAGCCTGGCAATGCTGACATTCGGGCTTTTGGCTTTGGGATGGTTGGGGTGAAAGCGTTTCTTATGCTCCCACACCTGGTAAACAGAAGGCTGGCTGCCGGACTGGCCACTGTACGGCGTGCAGGTCAGACTGGTGGAAGGGGAAGGTGTAGACTGTTTTGCTGGTGGTGGGAATCGTCCGACACTGTCTGGAACCGGAGATAGTGCTTGCGCATGCTCTCTGGCATATCGGCAGCAGAGGATCGCTTGGGCTTGGAAGAGGCGGAGGAGGAGGCAGAAGATGTCACAGTGGTTGGAAGCCCAGGATCTGTGTGGCCTTTTTTCTCCAAGTGACTATTCCACAGCAATTCATGCTTTCCATGCATGTGCTTGGTCATGTTGGTGGTGCTTAAATGCTTTTCATTCTTTCCTCTACTTACACAATGACGGCAAATCCAGTATATGACGTCAGTCGGTGAATCTGAGGCTTGATCGAAAAAGGCCCATGCTTCACAGGTCCTGGACCTCTTCGACTGTGAACACCTAGTACCGGTTTTACTGCTGCCACCACTGACTGGAGTACTGTCAGTGGACTTGTTCGACCGCCCTCTCCCTTTCTGAGGCTGGACCCGTACTCACACTACCCCATCAATCTCCTCCGCCACTGATGATAAACTCGCCAGCTGCTGCTCAAAAGACCACGTTGAATCCGCAATGTCATCATCATCACAGGTGACTTCCTTTTCCTCACAGTTTAAATCCTCAAGCTGCAGGCTAGAGTGACAGGCACTGAGAGGCATTGCTGACCGCTCGGTATTTCTGCCGACAGACCAGCTTCCTTCTCCTCTATTGAGGGCATCCGCAATTGGGTGTCAGAGCAGACAAAATCATCCTCTTTGGCCTCTTGATCTTTTGAAATGCCTTGTGACCCCAATCGCATTGTGTCATTAAAGAGCTCTTGAGATTATGGATTATTTGGAGTGATCTGTATATTGGTTTGTGACATTCGGCCCGTGTTTGCTTCAGGTTGGACTGATGATGACATTTGTGGCCGTGACTGAAAGAAAGAGGAGGTAAAACCGCTGGATGCAGGGTTTGATAACCACTGAAGAAAAGATTGTCGACGCTGTTCAGTAATGAGATGCACAGGGAACCGAGCAAATGATGACAGGCCCTGTGACTGACGATGTGCTCGCCTGTGTGTTGTCCGGAGCACTGGAAGGAGTGCCTTGTCTCGTACCATTATCTCCACTTCCTACGCCCCTCCCTGCTGGCTTACCACCTCTGGTTCTCACCATGGTCCATGGTATTACGGTGTGTTATACAATGACTGAACCCCAAAAACTGCAAAAATTAACTTTTCTGCACACAGAATAATTTTCACCAACCAACCACTATTTCAAACATATTTCTTTGTATAGGAGATTAAGAAACGGTGCATTAAACAATTACTGAACCCCCAAAACTGCAAAAATGAACTTTTCTGCACTCGCTGCACACCCCCTAACTAACTACCTAACTAATCTAAATAGCAGCTTTTTCTGTCTAATAAGCAAATATTGTGCCTACATGCAAGCAAACAGAGAGCAGTCCGTACAGTACAGAGAGTGAGCTGAAAATGACATTCAGAACGCAATACATATATATATATATATATATATATATATATATATATATATATATATATATATATATATATAAAACATGGTCATGTGATTTTAGCAGCCAGTGAAAGCCCTACACCTCAGAGACGATGTTTTGGACACTTCTCTGTACTCTGCACTGTTTGGACAGCCGCCAAAAATGCAGAAAGGTGCTGAACACTATTAAAATGGCGTGTCGAATGCCTCTAGAACTCGAACTTTTACTCGAACAAACAGTAAAATGTTCGGTTCGAGAAAAACGAGATGTTTGACTCGAACTTTACTTTTCTCAAATGGTTCGATCAACACTTGTGGTAAACAGAGGAACAAGAAAATAAGACATCCCCTGAAAACAAGGCTTAACCCATCTTTTGGAGCAAAAAATAATAAGACCCTGTGCAGCACCTGTTAACACACTATGACAAAAAAATGTCATGGCGATCATGCAGGTGTAGTTGGTATAATGCACTGCAACATAGACATGCTGCAATGTATTATACCTGTGTTGTACTAGTGATCTAGTGGGACAAGTGAAAAAAAAATGAAACATAGATGTATAAAAAGTATTAAAAAAAATTAAAAGTACAGTAAAACACACACAAACAGACACACACACAACCACCACCCTTTAACCCTTACAAATCCCAATCAACCTAAAAAAAAGTACATGCACTTAGTATTACTGCATGTGTAACGACCTAACCTATAAATCTGTCATGTTATTTTACCTGGTGAATGCCAGGTAAAAAAGTCATATAAATACCAAAGTAGTACCATTGAAAATGTCAGTTTACTACAGCTTTTTGAAGCCAGAATTCTGGCCCAGCCCTGTCCATACATGTTGCCCTATGTGTTTTACATACGTCTTTGTGATGCGTTTAGCGGATCCGATCACAAAATTGACATGTCAGTTCTTGATCTGTTTTGTGCATCACAAACCCTATTTAAAACTACAGAGTATGGGGGACATGTATGAAAACTGTCTTGGTCTGAGACTTTCTTTGTTGCCCATAGCAACCAATCAGAGCTCCTGTTTCATTTTTTCAGAGCACTAGATGAAATGTAAGGGGAACTCTGATTGGTTGCTATCGGCAACAAAGAAAGTCTTAGACCAAGACGATTTTCATACATGTGGCCCTATGTTTTTGCACTCAATAAAATGTATCCAGAAGTGTACCACACTTTGGGTAAGTGTTTGGATATGTTTTACACAATACCTTTTTCGGACAAACGTATTGCAAGACACTGTGTGCACATACCCTAAGGGGTAAACAAACTTTCTAAGTGTTGTTTTGAATACCTTGAGGGGTGCGGTTTCTTAGATGAAGTTATATAACATACAGGCCCCTCAATGCCAGTTCAGAAATGGACTGGTCCCTAAAAAATCTGTGTTGCAAATTCTCTTGAAAATGTTAAAATTCGCTACTAACTTTAAAAGCCCCCTAATGTCCTAAAAAAGTAAAAGGATGTTTAAAAAATAATGCTAACAAGTAGACTTATGGTAGACGTTCATTATTTACTATTTTGTATGACTATCAGTCTGACACGCAGACATTTTAAAACTTTGAAAATGGCAAATTTTTTTGAATTTTCAGAATATTTTGATTTTTTTCACAAATAAACAAGGATTGTTTTGACCAAAATTAACTGCTAACTTAAAGCACATGTGTCAGGAGAAGAAAATCTCAAAATCACATGGATTGGTAAATGCAAAAACTATTTATATACAGATAAAGTGACATGTTAGATTTGAAAAAAAGGCTGTCCAAAAAAAAAAAAAAAAAGTTGTTCAAAACATGCTTAGACCTTAAGGGGTTAAAAACCGGCACCCGGAAATAAATCTACAAGTAAGTACAGGCTTTTGATTCTATTTGACTTGTGGTTGATTAACTTGGAAACTACTATATTTTTTTAGTAAGTTACTGTACTACTGATATTGGAATAAATTGTAATTAGCTGTTCAAAGGAATCAATGAAGAAAAGCTGAAAGAATAGACTTATTTTGCAATCAGGACCTGCCATAACATTCTTTCAGTTATTGTTATGTGGATCAGGGCAATTCCTACGGGTGGGCTAGGCAGGAGATCGCCTGGGGCACCGTTCACCTGGGGGGGCGCCGCAGCCACCCGCTCGATTACTACCTGTCTATACGTGGCCATTTTAAAACGCAGCTCCTACAGTGAGGAGGTAGGACGGTTTGTTACCATCCTCGCCTTTTCCCTTGTATGTACAGCACTTAGTGAGCACTGTACATACACATCATACACTTTCATCATGCCCCTATGACACTGCGTCTTCAGGGCCGGAAGCTTAGGCTTCTGGCCCTGGAGAACCCCGAGAGCTGTGTGTTGGCGTAAGCGACGTGATGACGTCAAGCCGCTTACACTGGAGCTAGACATATGGAGAAGGAACATGGAGAGATGAGTACCTTTTTCTATTTTCATTTAAACTTTATTGAGGGCCTATATATTAATAACTATTACTAACAGGGGGCCTCTATATGAATAACTTACCTACAGAGGGCCTATATATGAATAATTATTACCTACAGGGGGCATGTATATGAATAACTATTACCTACAGGGGGCATATATGAATGACTATTACCTACAGGGGGCCTATATATTAATAACTACCTACAGGGGTCATGTATATTAATAACTATTACCTACAGAGGGCATACAGTATATGTTAACTATTACCTACAGAGGGCATATGTTAGTAATTATTACCTACAGGGGTCATATATTAATAATTGTTACCTACAGCGGACATATACTAGTAATAATTACCTACAGGGGGCATATATTAATAATAATAATAACCTACGAGGGGCATACACCTATCTACAGGGGGCATATATCTGTACCTACAGGAGGTATATGTGTATCTAAAGGGGATCTATATCTACCTACAGGGGGCATATGTCTAGCTACAGGGGTGCTATATCCATCTTCAGGGAGCTTATATACTTACCTACCCAGAGGCCTCCATACCTACCTACCTACCTATATTTCTACTTATTGCGGAGGCCTTTATAACGACCTTTCTACTTAATAGGGAACTAGTGTTGAGCGATTGCGTTGGCTATCGAGATCGAGCGATAGTCGATAGTCGGCCGCTATCGATAAGGTTTTTCGATAGTGAGCATCGATTATGAGTGATTACCATTAAAGTCTATGGGAGAGCAACAACACCTTCATTATTACACCCAAACAAGGCTGGAGAAGCTGAAATTAACATCCACAACAGTCAAATGGATACGTGCTACATCTTAGGCAACACACTTAGGTTATAAAAGTCACAGACCATTCACTATCCCTGTCTTGTACCACAGCCTGACCCTTAAACCTGCATCACCCACAAATTAAAAAGTGCCAGAAGGCAGTATGATTTGAACCATCATGTTACTTGAACTGGACATTGAATATCCCTGTCCTGGAACGCAGCATGAGCCCCAAACCTGCATGACCCCCAGATTAAAAAGTGCCGCAAAAAGGAGTCTTTCAACCACCATTTTAGTTTCACTGGACATTGACTATACCTGTCCTGGACTGCAGTATGACCATTAAACCTGTCTGACCCCCAGATTAAAAAGTGCCGAGAAAAGGAGTCTGTTATGTCTGTATCTGTTATGTTTTCATATAATACACGGTATTTTTTGCACCTTTCAATTCACCTGTGGTGACTATAGAATTGCTGTTTTAAGATTTACGTAGATGCTGCGTCAATGAACAATGCTGGTGCGCAAAAAGTCAAAAAACATGTAACTGTTATGTTTTGGTATAATAAACGATATTTTTTGCAACTTTCAATTCACCTGTGGTGAATATAGAATTGCTGTTTAAGATTTACGTAGATGCTGCGTCAATGAACAATGCTGGGTGCGCAAAAGTCAAAAAACACGTAACTGTTATGTTTTGGTATAATAAACGTATTTTTTGCACCTTTCAATTCACCTGTGGTGAATATAGAATTGCTGTTTTAAGATTTACGTAGATGCTGCGTCAATGAACAATGCTGGGTGCGCAAAAGTCAAAAAACACGTAACTGTTATGTTTTGGTATAATAAACGATATTTTTGCACCTTTCAATTCACCTGTGGTGAATATAGAATTGCTGTTTTAAGATTTACGTAGATGCTGCGTCAATGAACAATGCTGGGTGTGCAAAAGTCAAAAAATACGTAACTGTTATGTTTTGATATAATAAACGGTATTTTTTGCACCATTCAATTCACCTGTGGTGAATATAGAATTGATGTTTTAAGATTTACGTAGATGCTGCGTCAATGGACAATGCTGGGTGCGCAGAAGTCAAAAAACACGTAACTGTTATGTTTTGGTATAATAAACGTATTCTTTGCACCTTTCAATTCACCTGTGGTGAATATAGAATTGCTGTTTTAAGATTTACGTGGATGCTGCGTCATTGAACAATGCTGGGTGCGAAAAATTCAAAAAACACATAACTGTGATGTTTTCGTACGATACACGGTATTTTTGGCAACAAACAACCTGTGCTGACTACAAGATTGCTGTATTGTAATTTATCTGCAAGGTGGATATATCAACAGTCACAGGTTGTAATGGGTAAAATTGAAAATGAACACCTATCTGAAATGTATACTGATAATAAAAGTGGAGTTTTGCAGCTAACAAAGAGACCTGCAGTTACTAGAAATGATGTGTATCCAATATAAGTTCGGCTGCCCAATATCCAGGAAATATTTCAATAGCAAACTGTTAATAATAAAGATATTCCACTACAATGTCTACACTAAGTCTTGGTGAACTTTATCCAGTGTTCTTTATAGATAGAGCTTGTCTGTGTTCGCCCGCGGGGGCCCCCCCCCGCTCCCACCGCCGTGAATTTACAGCGGTAGATGCTGCTTTAAAATTCTCTAGCTAACTACATAAAATCTTCAAATCTCTAATCTAACTAAATTGGAAGGATCACAGCTAATAGTAGAGGTTTCTCTGTGCAGAAATAGACTAATTTCGCTGAGCTGTTTGGCCACAGGCAGAGCGCAGGTCCTATCCCTATGAGACGCTGAGAGACACTGAGGCTGAAACAGGAAACGCTGTTCTATGTAAAACGAGGTCATGTGATTTTTCCAGCCAATCGCAACCATACACATCCCAGTCATGACGTCGCACACACATCTCACCCTGCTCTATTCTGTAATCTGATTTGCTGGCCGCCAAAATTACAGGAAGCGCCGAAAAAGGCGCGATCTTAATAGATGATGCTCAGATTTTAACCTTAATTATCGCATGATCTGGAAATTTCAATCACCATAAAAACCTTGCCGATTTCAACTTTGTCGATAAAAATCGCTCAACACTATAGGGAACCTAGATACCTACCCATTGGGGGATTTATAAGTCTACCTAGCTAATTTGTGGTATACACTTACCTAATTGCCTGCCTACCTAAAATGGGGTTATCCTATCTGCCTACCTTATTTGGGGGTGTACTTACATACTATCTTGGGGGATTTAACTACCTCCTATATTGGTATACAAAATAAGACTAAAACTTGGTGCACAAATGGGAGCCACATGGCTGGTTGGGGGCACTTCTACTGGTAGAGACACAAAGGAGTCATTATTACCATTTGGGGAGCTATAGATGGGCAGTTTATATAGAGATAGGAATTGGTAGGGAAGTGCTGGAAAAGTGAGGAGTCTAAGATGTTTGTTTTGTAAATTCTACAGTGAAGAGTTGTGGCCGAGAGAAGATGTCATGGAGGTCTGGGACAGATGAAGAGAAAGGGAAAGAGGTCAACTCATCAAAGAAGAGAACAACTCTTCAGAAACATCTCCTGTAGGTCCCTGGATGTAAATTTACTATAATCACTTATATGTCTGCAGAGCCTGTGTACAACTGGTATCTACCACTGTATGGTCACTGTATGGTAGTAATATTGGTTATAGTATAATGGCTTATATTCAGTAATAGTATGTTGTATTATTCAACCACTATGTGGTGGTGATATGTGGTGATGGTGTTGGGGTATTATTCGGTCACTATGTGCTGGTGATATGTGGTCTTAGTAGGACAATGGTAGTATTAGCCTTGTGATTCTGGTTTTGTGTAGCAGTGTTATTTGGAAACGGTATGGCTATTATTTTGTAGATTTATACGAAGAACATTGTGTTAAAGCTTTTTGTATATTCTGGGTCTGGTTGATGGTGATGCACTGTGTCACATCGTAGCTCAACATGTTAAATGAGGAGGAGGGTTAGAAACTTCTTTACCTCACGCTGAGTGCAATTTAGCCTAGGAACAGCTCTGGCGTGGATGATCAATGCTTCTTATATGTATTAAATGGATATCTAAAAAAGTGTGTGGTTCATTCATTTTAGTACAGAGTAGACCACAAATGATCAAGTGGGACCTTAACTGACTGATCAAAAGTACTTGAACAATACTGAAAAGAGGAAATATTAAGGATTTCTGGAAAAATAGAAGTACTGTTAGGATATAATTAGTACTTACCCTTCTCTCTTTATAATGTTTAAATATTCGTAGACAGTGCTCAACTATGTAGAGCAGATAGATTCCACCAAGAGCAACAAGACCTTTTAGAACACTAGCATATTCCACTAAAAATGCCTTGTTTGTGGCTGCATTCAAATCTTTCCCATGGTCATTGTGGTGTCTAGGTTCTTCTGATACATGATCATGGCCCAGTTGTGACTGCAAAACAAAATAAAAAAATTAATGGTTACAGTCCATTTCCAAATAACATTTGAGTAGAACTTTTTCTATAATGGGTATTTATGTATGTTATATAGTTATATATACACCATAAAGAAGAGAACAAAAAGCACAAAAAAGAAAAACATAAAATAAAAGGGAAATATTAAACATACTGCAAACAATGGCCCACATTTATTATACAGTGTAAACTAAAAATGCACAAGATTGATTACAGTGGCTTATGCTGATAATCTTGACACGTTTTTAGATCTTGGCGCAGCACATCACAATGTGAACATCCTACTTCCAGCTTGGCTATAGCTCTTATGGTAGTGGCTACTAAAACTATTTGAAGCCCAAAATAAATATGTTTGTGACACACTGTGACATGCCGCCCCAAATTTGTGCTGTTTTGGCATATTTTATGTCAGTTTTAAGCCACAACCACACAGTAAATGTTGGCCAATGTGTTTTTCATTTGTCAATTTTCCCTGCTTGTGGTGTTTTTTGGGTTTATGACATTTTTAAATGCAGCATTCTCTCATTATGAGTTTTCAGGCAGTTTGCGTTTTGTGTTGTGTGTTTTTTGAGGTGGTTTTCACATTACATGTCAAGCTTTAAAGTAAAATGACTGAATCACATGATTTATGAATAACATTATTTGTTATGGGAAACAATACCTCAGAAATTAACACCACCAAAAATGCAGGTACTAAAACACATTATTAAAGCATTTTAACAAAAAATCCATTTTATATATTAATAAAACATACCAAGATATGTACAGTATATGTTAGATATGTTTGTAGGTCTCACAAATATTAGAAAAAATAATTCATGAACCAAATTAAAATTTTTGATTCAGAATCTCCTTGCTATATACAGTAAATCAAATTTTTTAGGTAAATATTATGCACAGGTAAAACAACAAAATGTATCTATTTTAAAGAAATAACATGATATAATATAAAGTACATATAATGAATAGGAATTTCATTTACAAGTATCACCAGTCACAAATGAAGATTTACATGAGGCAAGAGATGAAGAAGTGCGTCTCCACTTAAGGTTCCCACAGCCAAAGCAACAAGGAAGGTGAGTAGGAATGAAAAGCAGCCTTGGTTAATGATTGGAATCAAAATAACTCCCAGCAGAGACAATAGACTGATGACAGTGATAGAGATGAGGCCACAAATCCACGCTATAAATAGAAAAGACATCTGACAGTTAAAATAGCATGACAATAAATTGGATGACAACAAAATAAACAGGAAATAACAATATAAATATGACGTCATTTATATGTATTATATTTTCCTACACACCTTCTGATTTCTGTTAGTAGGTGCCAGTTGAGAAAAATCATGTAGGAACCCCAAAGGTTCTAAGGCACTCAATAAGCTATCAAAATACTTTAGTACTGTATCCAAAGGTTATTATTAAAGTTACATTAACTCAAGGTATATGACATTATTTTAAAAATCTACATGACTTCCTATCATTTAGACGTTTTGGTCAACCTGTGGCCTTTTCAATGGGACATCTGATGGTAAATCATCTTGGTTCTCCTGGAGTGCACACAGTTGTCCGGAATTTGTGTATGTTTTTTAATAGAGGTTTTATACCTTTGAATGACTGTAATTTCAATGAGAGAAAAAAAAAATCATAGAAGCAGCACCATAAGAAATCAAAACATCTTGACACATTCAATTTATGTTGTGTTTCAGCCCTTATTCATAATGGGAATTTTCAAACATAATATTTCACGGTCTACTCACATTTTAAATTTTTATGTCAGAACACCTACATGGACCATTGGCACCAAGGTACCCTAGATTGCCTATACAACCAAATTGGCACCTCTCCAGCCCATGGACATATGCGCACTAGACAGAAAATAGACAATGTTGCCATACTGGAAAACAGCAACAGCAACATTATCTATGTGCATGCATGCACAGTTTGGAGAGGTGTATGTGCTGTTGGTGTTTGAGGATTTAGTCGCCTTTTTGGACTTAACATGTGCATATAACAAAGGGTTATGGAAAAGAGCTGAACTCTCCAGCACCATCTGTTGGATGTAATAATCCTCAATTCACATGTGCCTCACTGAGTCTTGCAATATAAAAAGGACTGAAGCCATGCCAGCTAAGTTCACCTACAGACAGCTGTTTTGGGGTGTTTGCCCCTCGTTAGTGGAGAGTAGAACTTACTGGCTGGCTAGGTGAGAGTGTGGTTCAGAAGGGGTAATGTATCTCATTGGGGAGAAGCATAATTTCGGTGTGTAAGGATTTAGTCGCCTTTTTGCACATATAACTTGCCTCTTACTTAGTCAGGCACTAAGTTCTACTTTGCACTAATGGGTGGCAAACACCTCAAAACAGCTGTCTGTAGATGAACTTAGCTGGCATGGCTTCAATCCTTTTTACATTGCAAGACTAAGTCAGTCACATGTAAATTGAGGTTTACTTCATCCAATAGATGGCGCTGGAGAGTTGAGCTCTTTCCCATAAGCCTTTGTTATGTGCTGTTGTAGAGGCAAAGTTTTCAACTCCATTATAGGACTAACTTCAAACAAAAAGACAAGCACATATATTAAATGATTGTACCTCAATTACAGTATAATTTATTTTTAAAATACACAATATTTTAAAAAACAGGCCTCACAGGGTAAAAACATTTAAAAACACTCCATAAGATGTCACTCCAGGGTTTTATAAACTGTTTAAGAACACTGTACTACAAGATAAATCAGTAGATGTAACACTGCTGAATTGTATATAATACACTATGACAAAACTGTCACCTACAGACAAGAGCTGGAGACCCTACAAAAAGATTGCCAAGGAACTCCAACCTGTGCTACACAGGGACAACAGACTCAAAGACAGTACACATATTTGGTATAGTCGCGTGTGTAACGATCTACGCTATAAATTTGTCATGTAATTTAACCCGCATGGAGAACTGTGTAAAAAAACAACAAAAACAAACAGTCACAGAATTTTGATTTTTGTTCCGCAAAACATAAAATGGAATAAAAAGCGAAAAACACTAATATGGTGGGAATTTAAACGTCAGTTCATCTCACAAAAAAAAATCCTTACACAGCTCTGAATACGGAAAAATAAAAACGTTATGGCTATCAGAAGATAGCAATGCATAAATATTGTTTTACACAATGAAAACAATTTTTTTAAAGCGCTTCAACATAAAAAGCTATATGAATTGAGTATTGCCATAATCGTCTTGACCCAGGGAGTAAAACTTGTCAAGTATACTGCAGGGTGAGCCATGTTAAAAATAAAAAAATACTACTAGGATTGCAGTATTTTCTTCATCCTGACTTACAAAAAACAGACTTAAAATCAATCAAAAAGTCTTGTCCCCCCAAGAATGATACCAATAAAAACGTCAAATCATCTCGCAAAAAATACAGCTCCACACACAAAAAAATAAAAAAGTTATGGCTATCAGACTATGGCGATAACTTGGTTTCCTTTTTGAATAAAAGAAATATACAAATTGGGTCTCACTGTAATTGTATCGACCTGCTGAGTAAAGCTAGCATGTCATTTATACTGCACGGAGACCGCTGTAAAAAATAAAAAACACCAAACCCCAAAAACCATGGCGGAACTGCGTTTTTTCCCCCCATTTTCATGGCCTAATGCTAAAAAAAACTATGGAACACCTGTGCGTCCAGTTGTGCGGAAGACACAACTAGATGAGATCCATGAGGTGTGTTGAATCCAAAATGAGGCAACTTCTAGAAGGTTTCACCTGTTCTGCTACTCTGGGGGCTTTGCAAATGCAACATGGCACCCACCAAAATCTGTGTTCGAAAAGCCAAATAGCGCTCCCTCCCTTGTACGCCCTGCCATGCACCCAAACATCAGTTTACACCCACATGTAGGGTATTGCCGAACTTAGAAGAAATTGTTACACAAATTGGGATGCTTTTTTTTTCCAGGATTCCTTGTAAAAATTAAACATTTCCAGGTAAAATTGTAGATTGTTGGAAAAAATAATTTTTTTCATTTTCAGAGCTGAACGCTAAAACAATTTGTGAAACACCTGGGTGTTCGATATACTCACTACACTCTTGGATATATTCCTTAAGGGGTGTAGTTTCCAATATAGGGTCTTTTTAGGGGAGTTTATTAAGTTTTAGCACCTTAGGGTGTGCGCCAACCTGAAATGGCGCCCAAATAAAATTGTAATGAAATTGAGACCCCAAAGTCTGGTATGTGCTCCTCCTATTCTGAGGCCCATGGTTGAGCCAAATAGCACACCAGGGCCATATATGGGATATCTCTAAAAATGGCAGAATTGATGTTGAATTTCATTTACCTGGTCACATCTACCGTGTTCCAGTGAATAATGGATACAAATTTTAAATATGTAAAAAAAAAGTTACATTTTGAAATTTCACCTCCACTTTGCTTTAATTTCTGTGAAATACCTCAAGGGGTAACAAACTTCCTAAATGCTTTTTAAATACTTTAAGGGGTCTAGTTTCTTAGATCATTTATAGGGTTATCTAACACACAGGCCCCTTAAAGCCACGTCAGAACTGGGTTGGACCCTAAAAAAATTTATTTTGCTAATTTTCTTGAAAACTTGAAAAATCATAAAAAAAGACATTAAAAAAATTATGCAAACCTACAGTAGACATATTATACAGTAGACATAGATGCTAGTTATAAACTATTTTGAGTTGAATAACTGTCTGTCTTACACGCAGAAATTTTTGAACTTTGAAAATGGCAAATTTTTCCAAATTTTCACGATATTTTTCACAAATAAACAAGGTTTGTGGACCAAAATTTCTTACTAACTTAAAGCACAATGTGTCACGAGAAAAAGTCTCTGAATCACATGGATAGATAAAAGTGTCAAAAAGTTATTCTCACATAAAGTGACACAGGTCAGATTTTAAAAATGGGGCTCTGTCAGGAAGGCCAAAACTGGCTCCAGCGGTAAGGGATTAAAAATGGGTTGTGACTGGGTCTTCCAGCAAGACAATGACCCAAAACACACAGCCAAGGCAACAAAGGAGTGGCTCAAAAAGATGCACATTAAGGTCATGGAGTGGCCTAGCCAGTCTCCAGACCTTAAAGGGGTTTTCTCATCACTGGCTTTCGCAGACTTGAGCTGTTGATCTCTCTTACAACTTCAAAACCAGGGGTGTGGCTCTCATATCAGTAGGCATGTCTCTCTTAGCAGTAGGCATGTCTTCCCTCACTGAAGAGTTGTAACATCATGATTCTGTGTTAGCAGTGGAAGGGAGCGGATGTCAAAGCTCTGCAGACCTCCTGCTATACTTCTTATGTCTGCAGAGCGTTCTACTCCCTCTCAGGCTGCACAAGCTCCTTGCAGGCAGAACACCTGCTTTCCTGTAACCAGAACACCTGCATTGCTGTAATTAGTTATACTTACAGCCTGAACTGATGAAACAAATGTGAGGAAAGCACTCTGCTCCCCCCTCTGTTATCAGGCAGGAGGTAGAGGCATAAGGCTGTGTTATATGACGGGAGAGTGAGTCTAGCAGCTAGAGACTCAGTAATTGCCCAAATCCTTCATATAGGGCTGAGAGAGGAGCAGAGAGAAGCTTACTGTGTCTTTATTATACAGACACAGTCAGCATAGAAAGCTGAGGCAACTAGTTTCACTTTCAATTTACACAGCTGAGAGGGCAGTGCAGGTAGCCAATCACAGCACAGGGGGCGTGTCCCATTCAAGGGCGTATCACAACAGGCTGAATGAAATATCAGGCAGTCAATCACAGAAAAGGGGGCATGGCCTGACCACTTGCTGCAGAAATAACTATAGATGCACAGATTAGCGCATATCTGCTATACTAAGTGATTTAAGTAATGCAAACCAATTACAAAATTGCTTATTGTTGTGCTTATGATCTTTGTAGCAAGAAAACTTCTTTAATCCTATATAAAACTTATGGAGGGAGTTGAAGCTCCGAGTTGCCAAGCAAAAGCCTCAAAATCTTAATGATTTAGAGATGATCTGCAAGGAGGAGTTCACCAAAATTCTTCCTGACATGTGCACAAGCCTCATCATCAACTACAAAAAACATCTGACTGCTGTGCTTGCCAACAAGGGTTTTGCCATCAAGTATTAAGTCTTGTTTGCCAGGGGGATCAAATACTTATTTCTCACTGCAAAATGCAAATACATTTATATAATTTATACAATGTGATTTTCTGGATTTTATATTTGATATTCTATCTCTCAGTATTAAAATTAACTTACCCTTAAAATTATAGACTGTTCATGTCTTTGTCAGTGGGCAAACTTACACAAATCAGCAAGGGATCAAATGATTATTTCCTTCACTGTATATTGTACAGACTCATTACACACAGAGCGATAGATTTCAAGCCTTTATTTCTTTAAATGTGGACGACTATAGCCTACAGCTAATAAAAACCCAAAATTCAGCATAACAGAATAATGTGAGAAAGGTTAATATTGTGTCACACACAAATGTTTCTAAGCCTTTTAATGTTTCTTTCCTCAGTCTGGTTCAGTAGGCTACTCAATCATGGGGAAGACTGCTGACTTGACAGTTGTCTAGACATTCATTGACATCCTCCACGAGGAAGCCACAAATGGTCATTACTAAAGAAGCCAGCTGTTCACAGAGTGCTGTATCAAAGAATGTTAATAGAAAGTTGTATGGAAGGAATGGAAGGAAAAATTCTAACCCCTGATGAAGCCAGGTTAGCTGGTGAAACATGTCGGGGAGGTCAGACATGATGTTTTAAATTGTGATTTCTCATCTCTGTCTAGAAGGGTCACCTGCTGCAGACGGTGTCACAAGGGGCCTTATTTGTTTTGTGTCCATGAGATCAGGGACGACTGCCCAAGTAGGAGGCTTGGGATCCCTTACTGGAGCTAGTAAATTGCTGTATATATAAGGCTTTCCTGTTAATAGGTGGTGCTCCACCAGACTTGATAATAGACAAGGAGCTATTCCTTCTTTCAGAAGTAGAAAGGGTTAAATGGTGAGGTTAGAAATCAGGTTTTTAAATAGTGTGTATAGAGGTTAAGCGTTATACATAATAAAAGTTACATTTTAGTGTTTTGCAGATAGAGAACTGATAGAGTTTAAGTTTGCCTATGGCAAAACAGTAAATATAGTGATCAAAAGTCACTCTTTGTTCTCTTGCGAGATTCCCAATTTTTTGGAGACTATGTGACAAGTTTGTACCAGCTCAACACTTTATACTTTTACCTAAAAAGATAGTACTTTATTTGAATTAATTGATTAAATTATTATAAATCCCTTCTGGATTTATTGTAATGTCAATGATAATTTTTAGATACATTAATAAAGTATTTTGATTAATTAAGAAGTTGGATCATTAAGTGCAGCTCAATTTTTGGGCTTGCTTAATCTGTATTTTCTACAGAACTACTCAAATGATTCAGAAGTATTACACTATAAAAAAAAAAACCCATCATCTAAATAGTGGGTTTTTGATCAACATTCTGTTGAGATAATAAAAAAAGAAATTAGCTACATCCAAGGCTGTTTGGCCATTTCTAGGCTAAACTGCACTAAGGGCAGGAGAAAAAATCCCCCCTCTCCATTAACATGTTGTGCCACTCTGCTATGCTATGTTTTTTATTAAAACTTTTTTTGCATTAAAGTTTTTTACATTTTACAAATAAAACTGCTACACAAAACGGGAATCCGAGGCCTATACTCACAATAATTCCACTAAGATCAAATACCACCACATCCAAGACCACATAGTGACTGAATAATACCACCACATATATCATTCCTACATAATGGCTGAATATTAGCACCACTCGTCACCACCACATAGTGGCTGAATAATGTCGCCACTCCATGACCACATATCACCACCATAAAAGGGCAGAATAATACCACCAGATATCATCACCACATAGTGGCTGAATAATGCCACAATATATCACCACCAAGTAGTGGCTGAATAATACCGTCACATCATCATCACATATTAAAACCACATAGGGGCAGAATCATACCACAGATATCATAATCACATATTTACCGAATGATACCATTAGATATTATCACCACATAGTGACAGAATGATGCCACCACACATCACCACCATTTAGTGACTGAATAATACCGCCACACCAGTACATATCACCACCATATAGGGGCAAAATAATACTACCAAATATCACCACATAGTGACTAAATAATACAACAACACTATAACCACAGATCATCACCACATAGTGAGTGAATAATACTATCACATATCACCACCACATAGTGAGTGAACAATACTGCCACACCATGACCAAATATCACCATCACACAGTGACTAAATAATACCACAACACCATAACCACATATTATCACTAGTGATGAGCGATTGTGTCAACTATCGTTATCGATTCGATAGTCGATATCGGCAATTATCATGACGATATCCGATAGTTGATAACAGATTATCGCCGATGACCATTAAAGTCTATGGGAGAGGAACAACACCTTCATTCTTACACCCAAACAGGGGTGGAGAAGCTGGAATTAACATCCACAACAGTAAACTGGATACGTGCTACATCTTAGGCAAGACAATTAGGCAACAAGAGTCACAGAAAAAAACTGACAGACTATTCACTATCCCTGTCTTGTACCACAGCATGACCCTTAAACCTGCATGACCCACAAATTAAAAAGTGCCAGAAGGCAGTATTATTTGAACCATCATTTTACTTGAACTGGACATTGACTATTCCTGTCCTGGAACGCAGCATGACCCTTAAACCTGTCTGACCCACAGATTAAAAAGTGCCGGAAATAGGAGTCTTTCAATTACCATTTTAGTTGAACTGGACATTGACTATACCTGTCCTGGATCGCAGTATGACCATTAAACCTGTCTGACACACAGATTAAAAAGTGCCGGAAAAAGGAGTCTTTGAAACACCATTTTAGTTGAACTGGACATTGACTATACTGGTCCTGTACCGCAGCATGACCCTCAAACCTGAATGACCAACAGATTAAAAAGTGCCGGAAAAAGGAGTCTTTGAACCACCATTTTAGTTGAACTGGACATTGACTATACCTGTCCTGGACCGCAGTATGACCATTAAACCTGTCTGACCCACAGATTAAAAAGTACCGGAAAAAGGAGTCTTTGAAATACCATTTTAGTTTAACAGGACATTGACTATGCCTGTCCTGGACCGCAGCATGAACCTCAAACCTGCCTGACCCACAGATTAAAAAGTGCCGGAAGAAAGTAGTCTTTGAAGCAGTATTTTAGTGAAATGGACATTGACTATCCATATCCTGTAACGCAGCATGACCCAAAAACCCACACAGGTGCCCTTATGGACCATCAGCAGAAAATTTCGCAATAAGAAAAAAACTATATTAAAAACAACTAGTTTTCCAATACTGCTGCTGCTAGAGCTACTTGCCATTCTACTGGTGACATTGTTCCACCGTGACATTAGAATGTGAAGCAAATGAAACAGATGTCCCCAGTAGATCAACGAGGCCTGTCTGAAAATCCTGCATTCTACTGTCAAGTGGGTTGAAGGAAATTTCTAATCAAGGCAGGTGAGGCTGTAAACGTGGATCACGCAGGTTCAGCTAGCAGGGCCGGACTGGCCGTGACTGGGAGGACGAGGAGGTAAGACTTCCGGATGCAGGTTGCATTAACCACTGAAAAACAGATTGGTGACACTGTTCGTTACAGAGATTCACAGGGCACCAACCCAGCGATGACAGGCCTGACGGTCCTGCAACCGAAGATCCGCTGGCTTGCGTGTTGTCGCCAGCACTGGAAGGAGAACGTACAACATGGCTATTTGAAAAAAACTGGGGCCGCACCACGTGCAATACAGCTATTTAAAAGTTATACGGATAACAAAAGGTGTTTTTTGCACCAATGAAATACACCAACAGTTACTACAAAATTTCTGTATCCAAATTTAAGTACAAGGTGGCTCTTTGCAAAAAAACTGGCAATACAGTTATTGAAAGTTACATGGATGAGAAATTGCGTTTTTTGCAGCAATGACACACTAGAACAGTTACTAGAAAATTTCTGTATCAAAATTGGCGACACAACGTGGCTATTTGAAAAAAAAACTGGGACGCACAAAATAAAAGGTACAATTTCACCTCAGGTGCAAGGTGTGCTGGCCAAAAAGTAGTAAAAAAAAAAATGCCATTTCAATGCAGGTTCAAAGCAGAGTCTGGGCTGCACAATATGCACCCTTCTTTCCAAAGTCTGTGTCTGTCTGTCCGTCCGTCCGTCCGCCCCTTCCATCCACCCCCTCCCCCCCGTGGCTGGACAGCACTGGATGCTTCTTTAAAAGACTCTGTCTAACTAAATAAGAACTGAAATTCTCTAATCTACCTATATTCTAATGTTCACAGTTAAAAGCATAGTAGTCTGTATGAATAAAGATAAGAACTGTCTCTGAGCTGAACTGTGTTGAGAGACACGCAGCAGACGTCTTGCACTAATGTTAGACACTGAAGACTGAACAGGAAACGCTGGTCTATGCAAAACGAGGTCATGTGAATTTCCGAGCCAATGACAACCATGCACATCACAGTCATGACGCCACACACCCAGCTCACCCGGCTCTATGCTATAAGCTGATTTACTGGCCGCCAAAATGACAGGAAATGCTGAAAATGGCGCAATAGTAATAGATTATCTGTAAGATTGTCACCTAAAATATCGCGTGATCGGAAATTTCCGATCAGCCTAACAATCCTTCCAATTTCAACTTTGTCGATTATAATCGCTCATCCCTAATCATCACCACAGTGACCGAATAATATCACCATAATAAATAATAAAACTATTACACTACAACCAATATCACTGCCATTCACTGATGATACAGTAGTAGATGCCAGTTGTATGCAGTCGCTCTGCACACATACAAGTGATTACACTAAGGTTACATTCAATGACTCACAAGAGATGTCTTCTCTGATGAGTTGTTTTCTACCCTGATGAGTTCTTCTCTTTCCATTTTCTTCTCCACTCACTCCAGACCGCCATGATGACTTTTCCCAGCCACAATTTGTCTCTGCAGAATTACCACATAAACATCTTATCACTTTTCCACCAATTCCTACCTCTCCCCATCCATAGCACCCAAATGGTAGTAATGCCCCCATGTGCCTCCTGTAGGTAGGTAAATTCCCCTTGTAGATAGACATAGCCCCCTATAGGAAGATATAGCCCCCCCCCCCCCCTGGAAATAGGCATGTGCCTCATGTAGGTAAATATATCCCCCCTGTAGCTAGGTATAGCCCCCTATATGTAGGTACATGCCCTGTGTATGTAGATCTAGCCCCCAGTAGTTAGGAATATTCCCCTTAAAAGGTAGTTATAGTTCCCCTGTAGGTAGGTATATGGAGAAAGTAGATATGCAGGTGTACAGGCTGATCAAAAAATGAAAAAAAAAAAAAAAAGATACTCACCTCTCCTTGCTCCCCCACTGAGCAGCTAGCTCCAGGAGATAGTATATGGCATGATCGGCATGATGTCATCACGCCGCTTACGCTGGGATGCCGCTCCCAGCATCCCCTGGGCATGAAGCCAAGGCTTCTGGCCTAGAAGACCCAGCATCGCAGGAGGAGTGATAAAACTGCCTCATCATGCCACTTGTGATGCAGATATATATATGCAGTGCTTATTGAGCACTGTATGTAAAACAATCAGAAGGACAAGAACGGTAATGAGCTGTCTCTGCCTTCTTTCTGAGAAGCAACTGCACAGTTAGCGTGAAGCTGCTAAATCTGCATGACTGTTTTAAAACAGCTGTGCAGAGTTAGATGCCGTCAGCCGATTTGTTTTTCCAGGCAGACGAGGCGGATGGCGACCCCCTCCCTCTCAAGGGTGAGCTGGACCCCGGTTGGCTGCCCATCCTGCCTGTCCGGAAAAGCTGCCCTGGCTACATCAGTACATTACAGCAGCCGAAGCAATAACTGTAAAACTAAAACTTCCCTTTTCTCAAAATGAAGCCGCCATTGTGATTTTGCTTTTCTAGCCCTTCATGTATCAGCTGTTGCTGCTGGAAGAAGCAGAGTATGACCACTCAAATGAATACATGGTCATATTGAGATTACCAGAGTGGAACTCTTTGTAGTGACTCCGCTGTGGTTTAAAGAAGTGTTGCAAGTAGTAGCACTACCCACATTTTTTGACTTTTGTATCCTAATAAGATTTGACAACTTCTTTAATATGCATGCCTCTTTAATGCCTTCACCCAATGTTTTTTTGGTGCATTTTTTGGCGTGTATTTAAATTGAAGAAATGCACAGAAATAAAGACAGTTTCATGTTTTGCATTTCTACAAGTAAAACGCAACAAAAACTGCACCAAAACACACACTGTGTGAAAGCATCGTAAGAGAAGAGGGACTAAATTTCACTTTTCGCAAAAGTGCAAATATCTGCCCTTAATCACAATATTGGGTCCAGAAGCACTTTTTGTACACAAGAAGCAATATTAAAGTACTGAAGTCTGTGCTTCTCTAATATAGTCAGACAGTTTAATAAAACACATCCAGCAAAAAAGCATTAGAAAAACATATTTACAGGAAGAAATATATACACATTTAAAATCTTAAATATGGAAAAACACTGTGGTTCATGATCCTCATGAAGAGCAAGGGAATACAATACATATTCCTTCAAATTGAATGGAAACACAGTAGTGGAAAAAAAATTAGTTGAATACGTTCCATTTTGGATACTTAGGCTCCACCCCCTTGTGTAATTTTTAAGTTCAGACTGTCTACGAAGGAGAGAGCATTGTACTTTGGACAAGAATAAGGTAAAACAGATTAAAATTTTTAATGGCAAACTTTCCTTATGCCCCATTCAGCAGGACAGGGATATGGTTGTAGCCAGTATAATCCCCTTGGAGGGGTGTTCATCCAGCACTGATCTCAGAATCGACCTGTGATGTTGTTATAAATGTTCGATGTGTTATTTGCTGTCCATTAATTTTGATTTGTCTGCCTAGAAACAGTGATATATTAGGGGTGAAAGAGTGGACTTTTGAGGAAGGTGATGTTAGACAGGGAGCTGTGGATGAAGCATGGAATAAAGTGTTCTGATCCAGAAAAAAAAAAAAAAAGAAAAGTGCAACCATTATGAATGGACAATAAATCAAACGTCTGGACTGACAGGAAAGTTTTGCTGCAGAACAGAATCCATGAGGTAAGTTGGTGGCCTTCAACACGTTCTTGCCAGATAGTGCTGAGACATCTCATTATCAGATAAAAGTCTGGGAATTTTCAGATGCATCTCTTGTTGGTGTTGCTGAACCAGTTGTATCTGGTGGAATTTCCTCATCATCTATCCTCTCTGTACTTGCCCATGGATCATAGCCATTTTTAAAATGGGACACATTTCTTGTGACTTGATGACCATGGTGTTGAGCAGTAAGCATGGTATCTTTGACTTGCATGACTTGAAAGGGTTCAGGATGATAATTCATAACTGGGTCTCAGCCTTTTAATAAGGACTCTATCTCACTCTTCCAGCTGTTTGCAGTGATGAGAGCCCTTATCAGCATATTTCTTTTGCAATGGAATCATGGAGAATAAATGGAGTCTGGACAGAAACTACTAGGATGTTCAGAAGGTTAATATGCAAAGGCCTGTTGAAAAGCGCAGTTGCCTGCGCAGTATCTGTAGTGGAGTATGGGTTGCTCTGTACTGACTGAGGAGAGTTTTGTTGATTTATTGCATGAAGCGTTCCACTTCGTCATGGCCCTGAGGCCAGTAAGGAGTTAATTTTCTGTGGGTGAAGTTAAGATAAGTTGTAAAACACTGAAAGTCTGCATTTGTCCATTCATAGTGGTAGGTGATCATAAACCAAAGATGGAAATGAAGGCATTCCCACACAACCGCAAGAGCTTCCCTCTCAGTTTGGGAATAGCGCTGTTCTATTTATGTTTAAACCTTGCTTGCAAAAGGAGACTGTAAAAATGCTGCTGGTTTTGGACACCGGAGTTAAAATTGCGAGTAGGGCTACAGGACTAACATCCACTAGTAGCTCTGTAAAGTTGATTGGGGCCAAATAGGCCATGACTGTGTCACTAGTCAATCTAGAGTTTAATGTGTCAAATGCTGTTTGATGGTCAACAGTCCATGACCAAGGAGTATCTTTTTTTTTGTAAAGTGTCATAAGGGTTCAGAAACAGCAGTCAGATCAGGTAACAAACATCCACAGTATGTGACTAGTTCGAGAAAACTCAAAAAATCTGAAACATTTTAAGGTTGGTTGGCAGAGGTTATGGCAGCTGTTTTCTTAGTGTTTGCTGAAAGGCCATTTGCAGAAAAAATATAGCCAAAAAAGTTTACTGACTTCCGATTGAATTTACATTTTGATGCATTTGCAGTTATATTGCAGTTTTGCAGTTTCTTAAATACTTGTGCCAAGTTATTGTTATCTTCCTCTTGGGTTGCACCAAAGATAAAGATGTCATCATTGACACTGAGAACTCCAAGTATTCCGAAATATTTCTACAGCTGATGAAATACCAAAGTTCAGCCTCTTGAATCTTTGCAGACCGACATGAGTGCTAAAAGTTGTAGTATATCTGGTGTCTGGATGCAATTCAAACTGATGATAAATCAGATTTTAGATACATTTTTGAAAATATTTTATGCACCATTTAGATCTGTGAGAATGTTATCAATTGTAGGCATGATGTGCCATTCTCTTTTAATAGCCCGATTAGCATGTCGCATACCCACACAATCTGCTTTTACCAGGCTGCCTAGGTTTAGATGGAACAACAGTTGGGGATGCTGAGTTGGGCTTTCCACATGTTCAATAACATCTTGTCTCCAGGTCATGAAGTTCTTTCACCACAAACTTGCGGATATGGAATGGGATGCACCTGTGAGCTTGAACTGAAGGCTGTACTGACTGACCAATGTGTAATTTTACTTGAACATTTTTCAGCTTACCTAGGCCTTGAAAGAGTTGAGGATATTTCTGCATGATGTTTTAGACAAAAGAGTTTAGCATGCTGTTTACCAGTTTTACTAGGCCCAGATATATCACACTACTGCAGCCAAGAAGGTTGTCTGCAGAACACTCCACTAGAAAGGGTCTGTAATGGATTTTCCATCAGATTTTGATTCTGTTTGAAATTTGCCTAATACGGGTTATGCAGTAGCTGAACCATAAGGAAAAATCTTCAGGTTAGCACAATGCAAGGCAGGTTTGTTCTTTAGCTAATTATAGATGGCATGACTAATAATGTTAACAAATGCCCCTGTATCCATCAGTGTCTCTACCAGACTGACATTTATTAAGATGACTTGTTTTGGATTAGTGATTACCTGCACATTTTGAGACCTCTCTTCAGTCACTGAGAATAAGTATTTTCATCACTAGGAGTCACTGACAGCACTGCCAGGACTGCATGGGTTGTTTTGCAGAGAGATTGTGATTTAGATCTGCTAACTTTTTCCACAGTATTTTGTTTTCCACAGTAATGACAAGTTACTCCCTTCAGTGGGCAGCGTTTCTGGTGAGGGTAAGGACAGGTTGCAGTCTGTGTGTGAAGCACACATGGCTTCTGTTTGAACTTTGCTACAGAAGGTGGCTGCTCTGGCATGCAGTCTATGTTCTTTATAAATTTAGCTTGATTCTCTGCTGCATCATTAATACGTACAGTGCCCAGCAGCTTTGCTAAAGTCATAGTGGGAGCTCTGAGTGCTTGTTTCCTTAACTTAGATTAAATAAATCCTTGTATGATTTGCAGGTGCAATACTAAAATCAGAGATACACATACATGGAGATCTATAACAAGGAAACTGGGTTGAGAATATTTCCCCAGTAAAAATAATAGGAAATAGCTTCCTACAGATCTGTATGTAAATAGCTGGGTTAGAACAACATGAGTAATAATTCCATCAAAAATACATTATTCTGATCATACAAAGTAATAAAAATTTGAACCTGAAATAATAATGAATTACTCATATCAAGAGGATAAGCAGACAATAACCAGAAAATAATGAGAAGAGAAAAAAAATTAAATTAGCATTGAAACATGATCTCCCTCCTGAGGTTTAAACCTTTATGAGAGGAGGTATCCAAAGTCAAAATCCAATATTCTTCATGATCATGTAGCATATGGTTTATGACTCTTCCAGCTGTTTGCAGTGATGAGAGCCCTTATCAGCATATTTCTTTTGCAATGGAATCATGGAGAATAAATGGAGTCTGGACAGAAACTACTAGGATGTTCAGAAGGTTAATATGCAGCCCCCACTCCCCGCATCAGTCTAATGATCCTATTAATAACCATAATTCTGAGACCACTACAATCATTGTTATTGACTTCCCTGAAATGCTTGGAAAGGTTGGAACAACTACGGACTGACATACTAGTTACATAATTAAGAGGTTCCAAAATCTTTATTTTTAGCTTGCGTGTGGTGCTGCCAACGTACCGGAGGCCACAAAACACACATAGCAAGATATACAACATGATGGGAATTGCAATTGATCTATTGCTTGATAGAAAAGGATTTGATACCCTCCATGTTGGAAAAGGTTTTGCATGAAACCGCAAAATTACATGTCCCTCAAGGGCTAGAGCCACACCTATAAAAACCCTTATGAGCGAGCCATATATTACCAGGAACCCATGGTTGGACAAAGTTAGGTGACAATAAATTGCCCAAAGTTTGGGATTTTCTAGATACTACTTTGCAGCCTTCTGATAGGATAGATTTCAAGGTTGCATCCTCTGCTAAAATGGGAAGCTCTTGAAGAAAATATTTTTAATGTGATGGAATTGATGGCTATAATCCAAAACCAAAATGGGTTTCTTATTGGTCTGTTTTTGAGAATGACCTCTGTTAGTCGTCGAACACTGGTTCCGGTTCTTGTTTTGTACAAGATAAGAGGCCCTAGAGAGTATCCAATTTGGATATCCCCTACGGCTTAATCTTTGACAGATTTTGCTCTGTTCCTGCTGGAAGTCATTTGGTGAACTACAGTTTCGTTTGACCCTAACCATCTCTCCAATTGGAATAGATTTGTGAGTATTTTTAAACGGAAAACTGTCATAATGCAGAATGGTATTTGCCGATGTGGGCTTTCGATACATCTTAGTAGTAATTACCTGTCCCTGTGATGCAGTGAAAGGGAGACCCTGAAAATCAATAACATCTGTACTGATGACATAAGTGAATCTCAAATTGAGTGGATTATTATTTAAATAACTGAGAAAAAGCTGTATGGCAGATGCATTGCCCCTTCAAATGAATAGGAGGTCGTCAATGTATCTGCCATGACATATTATACTCTCAGAGAAAGGGTTGTACAGGGTGTATACATACATGATTTTCCACCAAGCCATGACTAAATTAGGCAAGGATGGGGAGAACTTGGCCCCCACACCCCTCAACTGCAAATAAAAAGAATCATCAAAATAGAAATAATTATGAATCATCAGAAACTGGGTGACCATAATAATAAAATTAGATAAATCCTGTGAGTAATTACTGTATTGTTGAAGATGAAATTGTAAAGCTAAAATTGCTATATTGTGAGGGATGCTGGGGTAGAGAGATTCTACATCACAACTGAGCCAGCACATGTCTGATTCCCATATTGTGTTACAAAGACAGAACAAACCATCTCTTGTATCCTGCAGATAACCAGGGATTCTGGAAACCAAGGGCTGTAGCAGAGAATCTAGCCACTGGCAGAGTCTCTCCAGTAGGGATCTTATGCCATAGACTATAGTACGCATAGGTGGCTGAGCAGAATTCTTATGTATTTCAGGTAAACCATACATTATGGGCATTTTTGGATGTTCTACTAAAATGTATTCCATTTGTTTTTGGTTAAGGACCCCTAGAGATAAACCTTCTAACAGAAGAGAATGTATCTCTGCTTTAAATGGTGCAGTTAGATCTCCTTTCAATTTAAAATATGTAGTATTATCTGATGGTAAAACATGCATGGACCCAATATAGTCTGCTTTGTTCATTATAACCACTGTACCTCCCTTGTCTGCCATCTTAATAACCAACTCCTTATTGTTCATTAACTACTCCAAGGCAGACCGCCGATCAGATAGATTGGCATATTTGTGACAAGGGGGTATAGTGTTAGATAGCAGTCTAAGGTCCCTCTCCATTAGGGTTTGGAAGCGGTCCATAGCCACGGTCCTTGACTGGATTGACTGGATTGGATAAAAGTCACTGTTAGATACACGGAATGAAAGGGACTGATCTAATTTACATGAATCATCCACTGGATTTTCCGACAGTTCCTGTAGAGAAAAAAAGCCATCTGTTCCTTAAATGTCAAAGTCCAATACTCATTGACCCTGGTATCTAATTTGGGGACTTGTTCCATATGACCCTTGAGGTATCAGGGACAGTCCAAAAATAACAGTTTAAGGTGAGTGACCGTACAAATTTGTTAATGTCTTTCAGGACAGAGAACATATTGAAATTCTGTTTTAATCTAAAATTCAGGCCTAATGTTAGGAGCTGTTCCTGAGTAGGATACAGACCTTGCGCACCTCCACCTTCAGTTGGAGAAGCCCCATAAAGGCTCAATAGGGTTTAGGTCTGGAGACATGCTTGGCCAGTCCATCACCTTTGTCTTGGAGGTGTGCTTGGGGGTCATTATCATGTTGGAACAGTGCCCTGTGGCCCAGTTTCTGAAGGGAGGGGAGCATGCTCTGCTTCAGTATGTCACTGTGCATGTTGACATTCATAGTTCCCGCAACGAACTGTAGCTCTCCACAGATAGCAGCATTCATGCAGCTTCAAACCATGACACTTCCTCCACCATGCTTGACTTTAGGCAAGACACACTTCTCTTTGTATCCCACACTTGGTTGTCACCATACACGCTTGACACCATCTAAACCAAATAAGTTAACCTTGGTATCATCAGACCACAGGACATGGTTCCAGTAATCCATGTCCTTAGTCTGCTTGTCTACAGCAAACTGTTTGCGGGCTTTTTATGTGCATTATCTTTAGAAGAGGCTGCTTTCTGGGACGACATCCATGCAGACCAATTGTTATGCAGTATGTGGCATATGGTCTGAGCACTGACAGGCTAACCCCTCATCCCTTTAACCTTTGTGGCAATGCTAGCAGCACTGTATGCCTATTTTGAAAAGACAATCTCTGATATGAGGCTGAACACGAGCACTCAACCATGGTGTTGCAATCTGTATCTGGTTTGGGGTGTTATATTGCAACTGCTAGGATACCTACTTGTGGAAAGCATGGTCAGTAGAGGAAGAGGTCTGTACACATAAAAATGGTTTCAGTACTTGAGGAGCAGGCAGGCAGCATAGTCAGGAGGAAAGTGAATGGTCGGTGGACAGCAGATATCAGTACGCTATATTACAGGCAGAGCACAATAATCTTGCAAAGAGGAAGTACAAGGCAGGGGCTTAACTACGAAGTTTATAGGTAGAGCAAAACAGGAGAAAAAAGACCAAAACTGAGGGAACAGGAGACTAGGTAAGGTTCAGCACAGGAGCTGTCCAAAGAGCTAAATAGCTTAGTGGGAAAAGCTGTGTTTTGGGATACAGGATACCTATATTTACTATTTTGCCGTAGGCAAACTTAAACTCTTTCAGTTCTCTATCTGTTAAACACTAAAACGTAACTTTTATTATATATAACTCTTAACCTCTATACTCACTATTTAAAAATCTGATCTCTCACCTCATCATTTAACCCTTTTTGCTTCTGAAAGAGGAAACAACTCCTTCTCCACCATCAAGTCTGGTGGAGCACCACCTATTAACAGGAGAGTCTTATATCTATAGCAAAGTACTAGCTCCAGTAAGGGATCCCAAGCCTACTACTTGGGCAATTCTCCCTAATCTCATGGACACAGCACAAATAAGGCCCCCTTGTGACACCCCTGCAGCAGGTGACACTTGTAGACAGAGGTGGAAATCACAATTTAAAACGTCATATCTGACCTCACCGACATGTTTCGCCGGCTAACCTGGCTTCATCAAGGCTTAGAGGTCCGGCCGGTCCGGCTGGTTTTTCAGGATGTCTCTGATGAAAGACCCTTGTTAGCCTAGAAACATGAACACTATTTTCTGGTTCCCATGAATTTTCTTCTGGTCCATAAACCTTCCAATGTAAAAGATATTGCAATCGACCACTGAAAATTCTAGAGTCCAAACTTTTCTCAACAATGTATTCTTCTTCCCCTTGGATCTTTACTGGTGCAGGAGATGGATGATTTCTTCCTGTGATAACACTGAGTTAAAGTCAGTGTTCAGGACTACACCATAAGAGACAACAATGGCCTACAAGGCAGAGTTCCAAAATCACTGCTGAGCAAAAAAGAACATAAAGGCTCGTCTCAGTTTGGCCAGAAGTGTAACGTCCGGTCTGGACTGGAAGCTCAGGGCTGGACTACATGTATCCAGGAAACTGAATCGTGGACCGAACGTTACACTCGCAGTCATTTCCTTCTTTTCCAATTTTGCAGGCACGCTACCGTAGAACGCAGGTTTGCATTCCACAAGATGGTACGCTATACATGTACAAAAAACATAAGGATATCCATCTTAGATCCAGGTAAGGTTAAAATCTTGTAGTTTATTTCATATCCATATTAAAAGCATGCAAACAGTACATCACAAGGCGAAAACCGCTAAAAACCGCTATACATGTACACTCCGGCCTGGGATTCCTAGTTCCGGATATGACATGTTTTTCCCTGGGACGCATGGCTGCATTCCGAATTTTAGGATTTGCTGCATGACGCATGGGAAAGTGTGCAACAGTGGTGGCTTGTTTGGAACACCTGTGCCAATGATGTTATCTAATTGTCTGTCGTATATGTGTATGCACATAACACTTTGCTTCCTGCTATGACTAAGGGCACTTGACTGCCGAAATGCATCAGGAGCTTGTCTCTCACTTTTTGTCGCCAAGATTACTGCTTTTACCCGATGTTTGAATAAAGGACGTGCTGTTTTTCACTATCCAATTGCCTGGAGTTAAGTGCTGTCAGCCATACATTTCTATACTGTATTATACAATGCTTCTTGTGGGCGACAAGGTACGAGCACCACTCATTTGGGTTTATTTTTTACTGACTTACCCATGGATTACAAGAATAACTGATCTTAAAATCCCTTTCTTCTGATGCTAGGGGAAGGGCTGTAGTTTCCCCACCATAACAATACAGAGAAATTATTACATATGTATGTATAAAGACACTTTCTTAAGAGTCTGAAAATCTACCTGTCCTATGTCCTGTAGAAAATATACAAGGTGGTGGAGTCTGGAGGATGCAATTTATAACCTATTCAACTTCAAAATTCCATCTGCTCTATCAGTCCGCAGGTTGGAGAAATCCTCATTATTGTCTGAACTTTTGGGTGAAAATACACAGTGACTGGGAACCACATACAGCACCCGTGTTTCTAACTGATTAGTAGGCGCTTTGACAGTCAACACTGGCAAAACCATATGGCCATAAACAATGTTATCCATTATTATTGTTATCAAAAATGGCCTCACAGTTTTGGGGGTGTTGACTGGCAAATTTGTGCGGCCACTAAGCATGCCAATTAACAACACAATTGCCTATGGGGCTCTTGGCCATGTTGTAGATGCACTGCGACATGGTTTCCTGCTGTGTATTTCCACCCTTATGCAACATTGCAAAGAACAGTAGAAATGGTTACTGAAATCAGAAATTACTTACCAAATGCTGCTCCTTTACTTACTTCAAAAGTCTCTACTTCCAAATCAGTAAAATGCTTGATGCAAAACCTACTATCAATCTGATACAACAGTGCAGGACATAGATAAGCAAACTGGTCAGGGGAAATTGGAGAGTTAATATTCAGTCCATAATCATTGAGGAGCTGAGTAACATTTAAGCACTATAAGAAAAGAAATTAAAATTAAAATATGTAACCATATTTATTTAAAAAAATATTGCATTGATATTTTATACTGTTTTTTTTCCCTAACACTGCAGCCAAATGCTAGCTGTAAGTTAAAAGGCACATATGAAACATACTATATACAATAGGTTTTTTCTGGCATTTTTTCTCACTTTTGGTATTTTTTTGTGTTCATGGCAATTTATTTAAAATAAAACATGCTAGGTTTGGTTTTCTTTAAAGGTTTGTCTGTTTATCCTGGAAAAAATGTATTTAAAACTATTTGTATAAAAAGACACAACCCAGAAAATAAATAAATAAAATGGATGAAATTCATGTTGTTTTTAACAAGTTAAAAAAGCCACAAAAAGTGTGCAAGAAGGCCATTTGCACTACTATGGGTAGCTTTCGGGTTCACTCGTCATATCGCAAGTGCATAATTTCAACAGTGCAAGTGCGCAATAGCCCCAAAGCAGATTTCTGCCTTCTATACTTAACTCTTTTATGTTGCATATACGCCCAAAATACATGCAAAAATATGTCCCAAAAGGTGCAGTGTGAACACAGACTAAGGCTGATTCACATTCTCTCTAACCGTTGTTTTCTTGTAAAGCAGAAGGAGAGCTGTCTATATGCAGAGTTTTTTTGCATTTTTCTTTCTTTAGTTCTTTAACCCCTTTTGCCACAGTACAACTTTTCAAATCTGACTTTACAACTTTATGAGGGAATAACTTCGAATCCTAGACACAGCTATATTGGCAAGGGTGTTTTTTCACCCTTGCCAATATAAGAGCCACAACAAATGTGTTATTGTTTTTAGGGTTTTGTTTTTCTATACTGTATTTCACTGTGTCATAAAATTAACATGTTAAATTTACTCTAGTACTTTTCTGGTGATACTAAGGGGGACATGCATGAGAACTGTCTATGTCTAAGACTTTCTTTGTTGCTCATAGTAACAAATTAGAGCTCCTCTCATATTTCAGAGCACTATATGAAATGAAGCGGGAGCTCTAACTGGTTGTTATAGGCAACAAATAAAGGCTTAGACCTATACAGTTTTCATACATGGGGCCCCAAGTTTATACTATTAATGTATGTCTACACGGCATAGTTTTACCATTGGATCTTGATGTGGGTTTAGTATTTAAAAATGGTCAAAATTCGATTGTAAACCCATCCCCATAGACTTTAATAGAAAATCCAAGTTGTAGTGTACAGCTCAGTACTTTTGAGCTCAGATTTCAAAACCACGTTTTAAAAAAGCCCCAAAAAAAACCAACAACTTGCAACATGTTCAATAATCACTAAGAACATTTTTTAAGGCGTTCAAAATAGTTGAGATTATATTTTTATAGATCAGAATTTTATAGAGGTGGTGTAGCCAATTATGTTTATTTTATTTTGTTTTGTATTGTTTCTTTTTCTTTATGATGAATGGGAAAAGGTATGTTCACACACACCCAAGTATTTTTCGGTGTATACTGTCAATTCTATGAGACATTTTAATAATAAATTATAGTAGGCAGAAATCTGGCCAAGGATTGCAAACGTGAAATTGTCAACGAGAAAACAATGTGTTTTTTTTTTTACACGGACAGTTTCCACGTCGGAAGGTACTTTTTGTGAATGTCCCAAAAAGCTCTTTTTAAAAAAATGTTTTCATGTTTTATCTTTAATAGTTTTTCTTGTAATGGATTAGATGCAGTTGCAGAGCGTATGACCATATCCTATCTTAAACTGCATTTTGTGTGAGCAACAAAGACAGTCTTACTATTAGACAGTTTTCATGTATAAGGCCCTTGGAGTATACAGGAGCAGATTTATCCATAGGCCCAGATGTATGAAAGTTGCAGCACCAGTTTTCTGTCGTAGGTTATGACAAAAATAATGGTGTACACCATATCCGAAAAATTTCTAAAGCATTTGCACCAAAAGGAATGACACTTATGTCTGCATCACTCTTCATCGGGGACGTCTATGCCAATTTGTACGATACAACCCATTTATGTAGCTCTCGTATAAAAAAGTGTTGCATTTCATGCATTGTTTTTCCTGCCATTTCAAAGTGGCGAGGCTAGGACACTTTTTTGGCACACAGGCAGTTTGTCTTACAACGTGACACATTTATAAAGTACCGTGAGACACTTTCAAACATAAGTATCAACTCAACTTTGGAGCAGGACTATCTAAGACACTTTCTACAAGGACACTTTTCATACATCTGGGCCATAGTGTCTAATTCTAAGACAGTTTAAAGTTAGATTAGACAGTTTTACAATGTGCCACATTTATCATAGTACTCATAAATGTGGCACATGTTAAAACTATTTATTCTAACCTTTACCATTTTTAAGTTGGCTTACGCTATGCCACTACTTGCGACCAAATTGTGGCACATTGTTGTTGCATGGAGTTATATGTTAAGCCACCCCTCTTTCCAACTAAGCCACACTCCTTTTATTGAGGCCACACCCCATTTGATGGACAAAGTACCTAGAAATTGTCTAAAACAAGAGGAAGCCATTGTCCAGTGAACCAAGAAAAAAAAAATACTTAAAAAGGAATATATCATCAGAAAATGGCCTAATGGTTAACTCAAGTTTTTTTTAATTTTCCATATCATTATTAATGTTTTTAAAAAAAATCATGAACTCCTGTATTTTCAACTTTGGCCACTCAGTCTTATAATAGTCTGACACTTCCTGTTCTGTAGAGAAAACTTTTCAGCCATTCCTCATTATCAGCACAGGCGGATTACACTGAAAGGTAACACCAATGTGTTTAGATAACACAGGATCCAGTATTCACAATAGAACATACTCACAGCTCTCCCTCTCCCCCTCTCTGCACAATGATTTCTTCCCAGGTCACAAAGTATGCCTAGAAAACTCTCCTATAGAAGTCAATGGGTCTGCTTCTGTTTATAGGCTCCTATGGTCATGTTTATGGCTGCCTCCATAGTCATACACAGAAAACAGAATTAAAAAGTATGCAGTCAGAAAATAAGAAAAGCTAAGAAAAAAAGAATATGTATCTGCACCATGTTTTAATTAGTAAAGAAAAACATTGCTAATAGATTCCCTTTAAATAGCTTGTCCTAAACTTCATTCATCTCCCTGATATGTTCTGTGCTTTTCCTGTGCCACATGTAGCCTCCCTTTTCTGCAATTGAGTAGCAGCATCTTATATTTGAAAGCAGTTTCCCTTTCTCTTGTAAAACTATAAGCCTCAGGATCCTTTGCTGTGATCTTTCTCACTTCCAACCTTAGTCTCAGTACATGCTTCATGTTTCATGAAAAACCCAAACCCCTTTGGTAACATATGGGTTCAGCTCAGAACCCATTTCCCATGACTACCCTTAGAAATCAAAACAGCATCAATTCTTCTATGCAGAACTGCACACCGTTTTTGAAGAAACTTGGAAGGGAAGTTTTTCCAAATATCTTGGAAAACTAGCTATAAATCTTCAATGGATGTATGGCTTGCTGAAATCCTCCCATCTCTTAATGTAATCCTAGACAGACTCAAAGATGTTCAGATCAGGGTTTTGTTTTGGCCATATCATCACTTTGAAGACAAAAGCTGAAGACAACAAACATTGACTTAATTTTCATGTCTTTTGCGTTTATTTACTTTGGATTTTGGTAATTGATAAAAAAAGAAACCACTAAAAGTTCTATTCTTGAAACCATTCTTGCTTTGCAGCATGTTTTTCCATATCTGCACAATACTATATAATAAAAAAGTGGCTAATTTTGTTTAGAAAAAAAAAAATTTGCACTGGACAACCTCTTTCACTGCCATGACCTTTTAACAGTGCCATCCATTGTGGCAAGTTTGTCATATTTTAAATTAATTGCCATGAGGAAAAAAATAGCACAACTCCTGCAATAGTACATGACTGTATTTAACACAGAACATAACAGTTGATTGAAGTAATTGTATATTTTTTAACCAGGATGAATACAGAATATAAAAAGTATAGTCTCCACTTACCTCATCATGTTCATGCTCTTCATCATCATGTTGACTATGACTTTTTGGAAAGCCTACAGTGACTTTCATACTATTCTGATCATTGGGGGCTTCCCTTTTGTGGCTTCTTCTGTTAGAGTATTGAGACCTCTGCCTGCGTCCTGTGGATTCAGGAAAATCATTGTCCCCACTGCCTGGAATAGGAGATGCAGCTAAGTTATGGTCCAGTTTGTTACCATGGGCCTTTTCATCTCGATCTTGTTTGAGGTCAAACTTTGAGCCTGTAGTTACTGCACTAGTTTTTGTTAGTTTGTGTCTCTCTTTTTGCTTGTGAAGTTTCTTTTCTCTTTGATCCTGTGTTGTTTTTGTAGTGCTAAATTGTTCATTCATTTCTCCTTCAAGTGGCATATTACTGAGCCCAGTACTTATATTACCTTGGTTATGGGAATGGTTTGAACTATTATGAACATGAAGCTGCGAGGGATTTTCATGGGTAAATTCATGCTCTGTGGGCACAGATTCCTTTTTTTCCTTACACTTACTGAACTCTTTTGTGGACACAGTTTGTGATTCATTTTTTTCATTTGTTTGAAGATGGGATTCTATTTGATCATGTACATGCAAATGCTTTCCTTCTTGAACATCTAAAACATCCAAATGAGACACAGGATTATGGCCAATGTCCTCATGATCTATTTCAACTACTTTCACCTCGCCAAGACCCAAACTGCATAAAAGTCTTTCTAGCCCATAATATGATAATCTTCCATTTTCCCCATAGCGATGGAATAATTTTTCAATATAATATTTTTGTTCATGCTCAGCTTCAGGCAATGGAGACTTGTTCATAGACACATCTGAAGCTCCATTCTGCAGATTTGGCTCTTCTATGATCTGGTAACCATTGTTTCTGTGAGCAGGGCTTTCTTCTGGTGTATGGTCATGTACATAGCCATGGCAGTAGTTGCAGTGATGAAAAACAAAAGTAAAGATACTAATCAAACAAAATTCTGTTTGCATGTTCACTTTCATTTCTATTTCACCTGGACAAAAAAACATAGAAAGAAGAGCTAAGTACCTTAAGAATTTTAGTTTTATTGTTCTTCAATTAGAAAAACAAAGTAGCAATCTTTAGGTATGATAACTTTAAATGGCTAACAAAAAAATTTGGTTAAATACATTTTCTCTTTTAAGAATTACATTGATGAAGCCTTAGGCTACATCTACACAACACTGGTTTACAACCAGATTATGTGGATTGTGTATATTGAATCCGCAAAAAAATCCTACTTTAAATCATTCCCATTAGAAAATCAGAGCTGAGGTCGGATTTCAAAACTGACGGTTTTGAAAAAAACTTTGAACATGTTCTATTATCAGCCGGAAAACGGTAGTACTGCTCAATTGAATGGGGCACCCGAAATACAAAAAACGTGGAAAAAAAAAGTGACAAAAAAAAAAAAAAAGTGTTTAAAATACTGGTCAGTTTTTAATTAGAATCCGATCAGTATTTTGTCCTCTGCCGTGTAGACAAAGCCTTACAACCACTCAAGTTGATACCAAGCAGCTGAAAATAGCAGAGACATGGTCAAACCATGGTGAATCGCAAGTTAGTAAATAAAAATGTAATTTATTAGGTATCTCAAGTATTACAATGGCTACAATGAAAAAGTAAAATAAAATCTCAGTTCCCTATTAAATATAACTACCACAGTTACAATGGATACATTTTAGGTTCTGGTCACACTTATGTTATCAAATCAATGCAGTCATTATACCTTTGTCAGGTTATCATACATAGGAAATAGACTCCAGGGGCCAAATGTATGAAAACTGACTAGGTCTAAAATTCACTTTGTTGCCCATAGCAACCAGAGTGCCCCTTACATTTCATATAGTGCTCTGTAAAAATGAAAGGGGCGCTCTGATTGGTTGCTATGGGAAACAAAGTGAGTTTTAGACCTAGACAGTTTTCATATGAGTGCACACATATCAGTTTCATCCTTTTTTTCCCTTAGCTGACTCAACCTGCTACCAAAAAAGTGATCACCTGGCTTTTTATTCTTTTCTACTTGCTGAACCTTTAGCTGCCAATAGTTGTCAACAGTTTTTACCATCAGTTGTTTTTTTTAATTAAAAAACTAAATTTACCAATCTTTTATGTATTTTTTTAAATTTTTATTAAAGAACACTATTCCCAATATATTTTTATTTTCATAGATAGGTATATTGTGCTATCCATAGCTGCCAGTCAGCTCCATAGACTATTTAAAATGAACTTATGTTTTTTGTGCCCAGAAACTACATTGTAATCCACCAAATGCAGCCCACATACAGCCATGTTGATGCAAAAATAAAGATTTGAGGGGACATGTCTGAAAACCGTCTTGGTCTAAGACTTCTCTTGTTGCCCATAGCAACCAATCAGTGTTCCCCTATCATTTCATATAGAGCTCTGAAAAAATAAAAGGGGCGCTCTGATTGGTTGCTATGGGCAACAAGAAAAGTCTTAGACCAAGACAGTTTTCAGATATGTCCCCCTTTGACTTTTGCATCAATGCAATGCAGAAAATTACTTATTCCCCCCATAAAATATGATTTTATTATGCAAAAGTACTAAAATATAAAAAAAAACACATAAGATGTGTTCAATTTACCACACAGTAAAAAGTCAAGAGGAAAAAAAGATAGTTTTCTAGCATTTCCTCTCTAAGTATATTAGGAAGGTAATAATTAAATTATATGTAGCCCAAAATGGTGCCACTGAAAGACCCAACTCATCAAGCCCTCATGGACCCACATTGCAGGAAAATTAAAAAGTTTTAGCTCTTTGGATTCCACTATTATATAATTGTCATTGTCCTTAGCACCCAAAATATGTGTTTCAAAGAGTTAATAGTACTAATTAAAGCTATAGTTCACCATGAAAAAACCTACATAGGCCAGTGAATGGACAAATATAAAAAGTTAGAACAGGAATACACAGCATGACTGCATACGCCAAGAGATGCACAAGATGTCAGCAAACTTGTGTGGCCATTGTTGGGGGCATACGAGGTATGACTGTTGACTGCACCACGGCCAAACTGTGGCTCAGATGTATGAAGGTTGCTTTGCCAGTTTTCTGTTGTAGATGACAACAGAAATAATGGTGTGGGCCATATCCAACATATTCCTAACGCATTTACACCAGAAAGAGTCTGACATTTATGTAGCTCTCATGCCAAAAAGTGTTGCAGTTCATGTGTTGTTATTCATGACATTTTAAAAGTGTTGAGGCTAAGATACTTTTTTGGCGCACGGGCAGTTTACGATGCGACACGTTTCTAAAGTGCCATGAGACACTTTCAAACCTAAGTATCAACTCAGCTTTGGCACAGCACTACCTGAGACACTTTCCACATCTGGGCCTGTTTGTTTCTCCGTTTAGGGCTATAAGAATATGGTAATTAATCCATTCCTGATGTGGCAATTTTTAACAACTGTAGCCCGTATGTATGAAAGTTGCTGTGCCAGTTTTTCTCCATATTACGACGAAAAAAATGTTTGTCCCCCATGTAAGCCCTATTTTAAAAGTTTGACCAAAATTATCTGTATATCAAGGAAAATCAAAAAGACTAAAATTCATTTTTTAATTTTTTCCCCAAATTAACTTTTAGGGCTTTTAAAAAGTGAGGTTTCAGTCTTTTTGTTTTTCAGTGATATATTTTTTGAGATAGACGAAATATAATCTTCTTGATAGATTTCTGTATGTCAAGGCCAACACTTTATGCTGTGCAATTTGACAGTGCGAAGAGAAACAAAAGCGATGTCCAGTCGAGGTAAACAATGGAGAGTTCTTTATTTCAATATAGTAGGTGGAGGGTAAAAAAAAAAAGACGTGGCGTGCAAGCTTTCGCGTTTCGGAGCAATTCCACCCCCCTTGATCCCCGTGAACAAGGGAGTGGAATTGCTCTGAAACGCTTTAAAGGCTTGCACGCCACGTCTTTTTTTATCCCCTCTGCACGACTATATTGAATAAAGAACTCTCCATTGTTTCCGAGATGGACATGTTTTTGTTTCTTTCGTATGATTTGCCCCTGCAATGGGGAGATTTTCCAGCCGAAGTTGGAGAAGGCAATCACGGGACTGCCAGGTGCACTTTTTTGCATCAAGGTGAGCTGCATCCTTATAGTTTGCAATTTGACAGTGGTCTGTCTTGGAAAAAATCGATAGACCATTTATGTACCTCACATGCCGAAAGGGGGGGCAGTTAATGTGTCATTAGCCATGCCTTTATAAGACTAAGAAAATTTGTCACAAAGTAGGACACTTTTTTAAGCACATTGGCAGTTTATCTTGTAACATGACAAATTTATCAAGTGCTGTGGACCCCTTCAAAATTAAACATTATCTACCCATCCAGCATGCAGACAAAAAATTTAGACTACAAAACTAAGGGCTTTTATCATGACAAGTTGTATTTTTTACATAGCATCATTTATTACACCATATATAGAATTGAAAACCAAAGAAATGTGTGCGATGGAAAGAAGAAAAACTAATTTTTTGGGCGTTCAATACATGCCATAAATACATTAACTTTGTAACTTTATTCTGTGGTTCAGTACAATTATGATGAGCTAAATTTATATTGTTTTTATTATGTTTTAATACTAAAAATAAGAACTTGTTTTCTTTAAATTTGCTTTGCATTCCCATTTTATATCCCCAGTAGCTTTCTTATATTTCCATTAATGGAACTGTGTGGTTGCTTGTCATTTACAGGGCAAAATGTAGCTTTTATTAGTACCATTTGGGGATACATTTTTTTTGATCACTCCTTATTCCAAGATATTGGGAAGGTGACCATTAAACCTTGATATCAGTGTTTTTCTTTTTTTCTTTTAATGGTGTTCATTACTCAGGATAAACAAGGTGATGCAGGGCGGAATAGCGCAATAAGACTGTACGCCTGGGAGCTATGGCAATGAAGCAATTGGCACACCTCTATATAACTGCTTAGATGTTGTTATAAGGCTGCACATGGCATCTAACTGATAAAACAGACCGAACTGGAGTTATCTCCAGTACAGGTTCAGAAACTGGTTAACAGGAAAGGTTTCCCCGTGGTCCCTGTTTAATTAAAGGGCAATTGCATGGGTAGGGGTGTGCTTTAAAATCTATGGGGCTTTTTTGTGCCTGAACATTTGTAAAACCCAACCCTTTTTTTGATCCCAGGATCATAAAATGAATAGAATGTGATGGGCTGTATGGCATTTGTAAAATTTTCTGGACTTGGTGAGTGGGTGGGTTATGAAGTATTTTTGGAAGGTAATTACCTTTTCTGTATACAGACGGCATGTATGCAACACAGATATCCTATACAACATAGTTCCTCCTGTCCAAACCACTATTTGTTTCATTTAGTTAGTATGATATAAGTTACTTGAATGCTGACTATATATATATATATATTATTTTTTACCTGATCCCAATCACTTCCCTCTATTATTGTTCTTCACAGTGTCCTACAGCATCACTTAGCATTTCACATAGATGCTGGAGGAGGAAAGCCAGGTGCCTAAAACTGCATAGGGTGCACCCGGCCTTCTCCCCCTATGGCACTCCATACACTTGAACATACTGCACAATTTTAAGAACTGGATGGAGTAGATTTTTTCTCACCTGGCTCCTGAACTATTCCTGCATTGCAACATCACGTCAGGAATGGTCCCACTGAAAACAAATACCAGATATGGTTAACAGAGCCTCATTTACACATTCAGTGCTACACAGATAACAGAAATAGAAAGGACATCCAGGATTTTGAGAGCTGTTCTATTTATCTAAATGCAAGTCGCATGCTGGTAAAACTCTGAAATTACTCTCTAAATAAGCAGTAACCGGTTTTAACCACACTGTCAAAACCACTTAATACTTAAGACAAGCTCATTTATAAAAATAATAAAAAAAGCTCTATTACCACAGCTAACTCTTTATTCACCAAGACGAAACAAGCTAAATATAACACAAATTAAATAAGGATGGAAAACAAGGTAGTCAAAAAAAGACCTTCACCAGAAAACTATTCGTTTTGTAGAACAGCACTTAAAAAAACGATGGACTACGGGGTTTGAATAGATATTACCCCTTGTCTTAAAGGGCCCAAAAATTTTAAGAATACTATTTGTATACCCAGGAGACTTGAATTTAAAATGTTTCCCATTCGGGGGAAGGGCATGTAGATACATTGTCAAGAAAAGCTGCACACAATGAAACCATTATTCTTTCCTACAGTTCCCCTACAGTACAATATCTTAAATGTCTCATGTGATGTAGAGATCGCAACAGACAACATCCTTATGGCCATGAGAACGGTCAGAAAGAATGATGACCTTGTTTCCAGAAAATGAACACTTTTTTTTTTTTAGAGTTGTTCATCATCATTTTTTGACAAATTATCATAGAAGTTGGGGACATTAAAGCTCCAAATATAAACACATATCATAGTGTTCTAATCTAAAAGGGTTATAACTAGGATGGGGAATTGATTTAACGAATTTTAAATTCGTTTAAAATTTCGGAAGTTTGGGGTCTTTGGTGAAAAAAAGTGTGTTTTATTGAAAAAAAGGGGCTGCGGAAACGGGGTTTTAGGGGGGCAAAAAAACAGAGTGAGTAAAACAAAAATAGATAATGATGTAGGACGCCTTTGGGACGGGGGGCGGGTTAAATGTAGAAGGGGGTGTTTTCCTTCACAGGGGAGCAACATTTTCTTTTCCTTTCACAGGATACCCCATTATCACCAAAATTTTCCACAAAAAATCCCTTCCCCCAAATAAAAAAAATCCCGGGGTAACCCCCGGTATTAGTCACCCCCCATCCCCCCCGTTGGCGGTAAAAAATGTACTCGGCGGTGGGGCAGTTTTTTCAAAGAACCAGGGGGCCCGAAATGGGTATATGGAATCTGGGGCAGAAAGTGAAGCGTGGCGGGGCAACGAGCCCACCCCCCCTGCGTAACACTGCGCTCCCCCTCCGGTGGGGGGAGAAACGTGGTCTATGTGGTGGCCCATCCTCCCCCGGCAGCAACGCGCGAGCGCCTAGTGGCGCTGCCTTGCGCTAGTCAGGTCCACCACCTCGCAGAACGGAGCTGTTTCTCTTTCCTCATTCTAGTCCAGATGTCTTCCTCGTATCAGGGCTCCCTTCGTTAAAAAGGGCGTTTTCAAAGAGACAACAGTTGCGTCCAACCACCCTAAGGTGCGCAGCACCGTGTACTGTCCAAGTTTTGGGTACTGCAGTCCCTCCCTTTCCAAAAATGGTGGCTTGCCCCTTTTCAGAGAACAATGGCTTGTGCGGACCCGGGGTGGAGAGTTCCAACCCGTAATTTCTTTTAAAAAGGCAGTCCCAATTTTTTAAAATTTGTGAACAGAAGGGGGGCCACCCTTAGTTATCGGTTTTTTTCCAAGTGCCGGCAGCGTGGACGTCTGGGCTGTAACTGGTAAGGGCCAGTAAATTTTCCCTTTTCGGCCCACTGGGTGAATGTGCTTTGCCAGGCCCCCAAACAACTTGGACAGGGGACGCCGTTTTCCCCTCCAGTTTAAATCTGACCTGGCCAATGTCCGCCTCCCCCCTCCCCACCTTCCCCCATTCAGCCCCCAAAAGATGCTCCATTTTACCCCATGTGTAGGGCACAGGGTGCACGCGTTCTACACCGATTCCAGGGGAAAAAGTAACAAGGGGGGAACTGCTCCGCGTCATGGAAGAAACGATGTGTGGTTTCTCCCCACCAAACTGCAATGGGAAACCCCCTGGTGACGGACAAGGGGAGAAAAATGGGTCCGCCTGCCCCGGGAGGGATGGTCCATTCCCCTGCTGGAAAAGGGTTTTCAATTGGTTGTGAAAAGGTTTTAAAGTTTCCCCGATTTTCAGAGTTTTGAAAATGGCCAGGAAAGGCATGCACTTCATCCATTTCAATCCCGGAAACCCCCCTCGGTTGCGGGCTAACGGCCTCCCCCAAAACTTGATATGCGGTTTCCCCCCTTTGGGGAAATTCCCCTGCACATGTTGGACCGCTGTATGAAAAGAGAAGGGCCCATTACGATTTTTTGTGTCCAGGGGAGGGGAGTCCCCTGTGTAACTTTGATGTCAGCCAGGGGCGCTCTGCGTGACCTGGTTTTTTGAGGCCATTCGAGGAGGCGAGTTATTTGCAGTCCCCCGGCTACGGGATGAATAAAGTTTTTTCCAATGCTTTGTCGGAAAGATGCTAAAAATCTTTTTGGGGAGGGGACGGGGAGAGGGCAAAATACTCTCCGGCATGAGTCCGGGGGGGATGAAAGGAGGAGGGGGAGGAGGGGAAATGGGAAAAGCATTGTTGGTAAAAATGAGGGTTTTTTTACCCAGGTGACAGAGAGGAGGAGCGGAGCAGTGGAGGGGGTAGATGGAGATGGGAAGAGGTCTTTGACCCGCAAGCACGTGGCAGATAAGGGGAAATGGAGGCGGGAGCCCTCGGAGTCCCTTGTGCGTGGCCCGCGCATGCTGATTGCTGGCTAGTGACAAAATGTCGCTCGGCGGGGATGATTTGGCTCTCCCCTATTGGCCCTCGCCCCCCGGTCCAAAATGGGAGCCTTTTTCCAGCTGCTAAGAGGGGAAAAAACCAAAACTTAGGGAAATCCCCGTAGTATTTGGGCCCGGCCCCTATGTGCGGCTTCGTCTCCCCTCAAAGGTCTAAAAGGGGGGTTTAGGTATACATGCGCGGCTGCGGGGGGAAGGGGGGGGGGGGGGTGGAGAGTACCAGTTCCTCAGCAGCAACAAAGTCTGGAGTCCTATGAGAGCTTCCTTACCCCCCCAAGTGGAAGGGCAGTGCCAGCGCAGGGGGGACCGGAGCGCCCGAACCCAACAGGTCTTGGCTACTTGGACAGCAGTCTGCCACCCCGTTGAAGATCCCCTGGTACTGGGAGCCCAAAAAAAGGGTGTGGGCCGCAAAATTTCCCGGTTTGAGTGGAAAGTTCCCGCCCGGCCATAGTGTGGTAGAGTGGGTGTTTGTGGGGGGGGCCATGTTACCCCATGGAGACCCGCTTGTCAAAAGGAAATGTGGAAAATACTGACCTTTGCAAGATGAATAGGTGGATTGGCTGGATTTCCCCCCCAAATGCCTTAGGCGTCAGATAATCAGCCAGGCCTCACCAAAAATGTGAGAAATGGGCTGGGGTTCAAACTACCCGCCTAGCCCCTATTTGAGCCCCCCACCGGCTGATACCACAATCTGCGCAGTTTCCCTCTGCCCAACCCTTTTTTACAGGGATGGTTTTTGCCCCCCCCTCCAACTCTGTCATTGTGCCCTCTTGACCTCTGTGTGTGCTGTTGGTGAAACCACCTGTTTTTGTGCACCTGTGGCCTACTCCAGTTTTTTCCCCTCCCCAAAGTCATTGTGCCCTTTCTGACTCATGTGTGTGCTTGGCCTCCACCTGTGCTTGGCCACTCTGTGCCTATCCCGTTTTTTCCACCCCCAAAATGTCTTGGCCCCCTGCCCCGACCCCATGCTCGCTGCCCCTGACCCCCAAACTGTGCATTGTGCCCCTCTGAATCCTGTTTTTTCCACCCCCAGAATTTGTCTTTTTTTCCATTCTGACCCCCCTGCTGTGTGGTGTTGCCCTGCCCCCCAAACCCTGTCACTCTCTGACTATGGTGTCCTGCCCTACCTCCCCACTGTGTCTTGGCCCCTCTGTGGCCCACTCCTGTTTTTGCCCCCCCAGAAGTCATTTGTGCACTCTTGACCCCCATGTGCTGGTGGTTCTGCCCTGCCCCCCACACGTGTCACTGTGCCCCTCTGTGGCCCCACTACTGTTTTGCCCCCTCCAGATGTCATTGTGCCCCTGTCTGACCCCATGCTGTCTGCCGGACCTCCCCCTGTGTATTGTGCACTTGGGCCTACCGTTTTTTCCCCTCCGAATGTCATTTTCATGTCGCTATGCTTTCTGCTTCCGTGACCCTCCACACTGGTCATTGGACCCCCCTTGGGCCTCTCCCTGTTTTTGCCACCCCCCAGAAGTCATTGTGCCACGTCTGCCTCATGGCTGCTGCCGTGACCCCACATGTGTATTGTGCACTTGTGGCCCCCCCGTTTTTTTCCCCTCCGAATGTCATTGTGCCCTGCGCTATGGCTCTGCGGATCCACCTGGTATTGTGCCCCTTGTGGTACTTGTTTTTTCCCTCCCGAATGTCTTGTTCCTGTTGACTCTGCTGCTCTGCCGGGCCCCCACACTGTTCAATGGCCACTCTGTGGCCCATCCCGTTTTTGCCACTCCAGTTTGTCATTGTGCCTCTCTGACCCTTGCTGTTGTCTGCCGCACCTCAATTGTGTCTTGTGCCACTCGTGGCCTACCCGTTTTTGCCCCCCTCCGATGTCATTTTGCCATGCCCCTCATGCTGTGCTGCCCTGGAAACCCTCACTGTTCTTTGCCCTCTGTGGCCTACTCCGTTTTTGCCCCCGTGTCTTGTGCCCTGTCTACCCCATGCTCTGCTGCCGGACCTACCTGGGGTCATTGTCCCCCCTTTTGGCCAATCTGTTTTTGCAACCCCGAAAGTATTGTGCCACTCTCTGACCCCAGTGCTGCTGTGGTGCTCCCTAACCTCCCCATCGTATTTTGCCCCTCTGTGGCCTACTACGTTTTGCTACCCCCAGATTTTATTGTGGGGCCCCTGCCTGACCAAAGTTGTGTGGCTGTACCCTGACCCCACCTGTGTCATTGTGCCCCCGTGGCCCCCTCCTGTTTTTGCACCTCCAGAATGTCATTGTGCCACTGTCTGACCTCATGATGCTGCTGCCGTGACCTCCACACTGCGTCATTGTGCCACTCTGTGGCCTACTCCAGTTTTTGCCACCTCCAGAATGTCATTGTGCCACTGTCTGACCTCATGCGGGCTGCTGTGACCTCCACACTGTGTCATTGTGCCACTCTGTGGCCTACCCCTGTTTTTGCCACCTCCAGAATGTCATTGTGCCACTGTCTGACCTCATTGCTGTGGGCTGCCCCCGTCACCTCCACACTCTGTCACTGATGTTGCCACCTGAGTCTCAGCTTGTTTTTTTCCAGCTTTCGCTGCCATGACTTTATCAGGCTACATTCCCGCTTTAGTTTTTTGGACAATTTTGCCCTCTTAAGTGCCCGGGGAATTTTATAGTGAAGCGATTCTAAGAGTGGCGGCAGTCATTTGCGTGTCATACTAAAACACAACATTGTATGAAGACCAAACCAAGCTCCCTCTACATATTTAAGCATGGCACAACGTTCTACAGCACCCTGCAGGCTCTGTGCAGCCTGGAAATAGCTGTTTTTTAACGTGATTCATATCGAAGTAATTCAGACCGAAACCAATTTTGTCGGAAAATTCGGCTAAGTCACCGAATCGAATTTTTGAGAAATTCGCCCATCTCTAGTTATAATGGTCTAGTCTAACTTTGTACCACTTTTAAGTTAGCTTACTTTTATGCCACTAACTGTGCCTGGAGAAATGCTAGAAATTCAGGTGAAAAACTGACCAGATTTTATTATAAGTTAATAGGACCCACCAAGATTCTTTTAAATCCAAATATGGGTCAATTATACCCATCATAGTTCCATTATAGACATAAAACATGGTTCTAATGTGAACAGAACCTAAGACAATCAACAGCAACATAACTCATTTGCGCTAAAACCTAGCCATACATTTCCATTCACAAGTCCTAGAAACATAACTGTTATTAGGGCTGGTTCACACGGCTTATTCAAGCCGTAATTGCGGGACGGATTTCGCCCGCAATTCCGGCTTGAATAAGGGGCGGTGTGGGGGCGCAGCTCCTCAGCCCCAGAGACATGCATTATCCATGGCGCGTATCCCGCCGGGATAATGTGCATGTCACTTTCTCCCCCCCAGCGGATTCGCCGAGCGGGTTGGAGAGACGGAATCCACAGTTCTCCACGAGAACTGTGGATTACCGTAATTGCTGGGACGGATTGCAGCTGTATTGCAGCGCAGTACGGCACGCAATACGGCTGCAATCCGTCCCTGAAATAAGCCGTGTGAACGGCCCTTTAACATGGTTTTGGTTGTTATTTGTTGGGATGTCTATGAAAACATCCATTGCTTATTTGCTAACAAAAAACCCCATAAAACTGGCACCAAGAGTGTTGCAATCAGCTCCTAAAACATTTACCCCTTGGGTAATCGTTTGTTGGGGCAATAATTTTTTTGGGGAATTGACAACATTTAGTGCAGCTGTATTAGTTAAAACTTTTTAATTATTTTCTCTGGAACAAATTATTTTCCCTGCAAAAAATAGTACATTGTCACTGTTTTTTGTAAGTCATTTTACCAATCAATATGAGTGAACCTCCTGTTCCCACTGAGTCAATCATGGATGTTTTTGAGCAGTCTTAGGCTAAGTTCACACTGCAATAATTGCGGGATGTATTTTGCCCGCAATTATGCCATGAGCTCGGGAGCGGGGACGGCCCTATAGACATTAATTTTTCACTGCGTGCGAGCGAGGATAGGAGACGTAATCCATAGTTCTCTATGAGAACTGTGGATTACCGTAATGACTGGGACGTTTCTCGCCCCGTATTTAGTGCAGTTCAGCGCAAAATACGGGGCGAGATACAGTATGTCCCATTTTAAGCTGTGTGAATATAGCCTTAGAGGGAAAGCTATAGTCCGAACATAAAGAGATATTTGGGCAAAAAGCTGACATAATACTATAAGGCCTGCGTGTTTTTTGTGGTGTTTTTACAAAATAATGTAATTAGATACATGTAGTCTTTTGGGCTTTTCTAAGTTGCGTTCTTCCTACTTTTGTGATTTATAGATCATGTAGTAATTCCTCTTTGACTTACTACTGACGATTAATGTAAAATAATGCCATAAAAACACGCACCAAAAATTTACATGTGTATTTCTTATAAACATAAGAAAAAAAGCTTTGAAGGTCTATTGGATAAAAACAAAGGGTGACATCTATGTAATGTGGCACCTACACTTCAATAATAAATAGATATAGAGGAGTGTATAATATGACAGTATGAAAGAAAGTGTTATGTGCCAGATATTTTTGTATGGCAGCTTCGCACCAAACTTTGGCACATAGCTGCATTAAAATGTGTCGTTCCAGGCGCACAATGCGCCAAGTTTAGCCATACGCCTGTTCATACATATATAGAACAGTGCACAGGCAATTTTTAGGTGTAACATACGGCAAAAAAATGGCGCAGGTGAGTCGTCCAAAATGCCTAGAAAAAATGGACAAAAAAAATAAATCAATGTAGTGCAGTTTATATTTCTCTATTGACTTCCAGCTTGCAGTGCCTAAAAAACGTAAGGAAAAACAGGCTAGAAGAAATGGTGCTCAGATACAGTTACATGTCACTCTGGCCTAAAAGTATTTGATACTATTAAAAAGTAGCTATTGTACATATATCCCGCAACAAACAAGCCCTTATACGACTATTTAGACAGGAAAATAAAAAGTAAAAGACGGGGAGTAAAAACAGACACGACAAAAAATATATGCTGTGTCAGGAATGTGTTAAAGTTATATTAATTAAACCACATGGTGAACCCTGAATAAATGAACCAAACAACAATTCTGCAAATATGTTTTACATGTTTTTTTCCATTCCATTGGTTTTGCAATACTTTACAGGGTAGATTAAGTGGCAGCAATAAAAAATGCCACTTATACACCAAAAACATGGCTTTTGAAGGGTGGGGATGACTACGCACTGTGTGTTTTAAAAGACTGTGAAGTCTGTGAACCAAGAGTATGTAATACATTACGTGGAAATCCCTAAAGAAGCATTTATGCTATCTATCATACATGAAAAAACTTTGAGATTCTCGGTTCACATATTTTGATCAAAAGATGTTTAAGCTGCCCACGACTTTCAACGTGATCTCAAATAGGGCAGTCCTACACTATCTTTTACCTCTCAATAGAGCCACATTCAGGCCTCTCACTGCGTCCACCGACCTCCTTTATCCAGAGAGAAAAAAATATAAAAACGCCCAACCTGCAAGCTGCACTTCTTATGACAGCCTGTGAGAGTGGGCAGGTGCAGAAAATCAAAATGGAGGCACCCTTTCCTCCCCATATAGGTTAAAATCAATATATACCAAATATAACGTATGGTTCTGCACAAAAAACACTTCTGAAAAAACATATGCAAACCTGGGTGCCACTGGCAGGGCTGCGGCACACATATATATATATACATGTACACACGCACTCCACTGCCAGCGGCACACTACTGCAAAAAGGGCAATACATTACGTGGAAATCCCTAAAGAAGCATTTATGCTATCTATCATACATGAAAAAATTTTGAGATTCTCGGTTCACATATTTTGATCAAAAGATGTTTAAGCTGCCCACGACTTTCAACGTGATCTCAAATAGGGCAGTCCTACACTATCTTTTACCTCTCAATAGAGCCACATTCAGGCCTCTCACTGGGTCCACCGACCTCCTTTATCCAGAGAGAAAAAAAATATAAAAACACCCAACCTGCAAGCTGCACTTCTTATGACAGCCTGTGAGAGTGGGCAGGTGCAGAAAATCAAAATGGAGGCACCCTTTCCTCCCCATATAGGTTAAAATCAATATATACCAAATATAACGTATGGTTCTGCACAAAAAACACTTCTGAAAAAACATATGCAAACCTGGGTGCCACTGGCAGGGCTGCGGCACATATATATATATACATGTACATATATACATGTACACACCTCTCTATTGAGAGGTAAAAGATAGTGTAGGACTGCCCTATTTGAGATCACGTTTCTGCAGCCAGTGCAGTAGAGGGGATTAGCTCTGGTGCATCCCTAGAGGTCATTGGTGATAATAGTACAAGTACAGTAGCGCAAGTACTGGTGATTGGTAGCAATCTGGAGAGTAGTGTTATTTCTACAAATTCTGGGGTAGCTAATGTGGTTACTAGTGACAACCATTTTTTTTTTCAACTCCTGTTGGTACCAAAAAGGTGATTGCATTGCCCCGTGTGAACATGGCAAGTGTGGTGTATGAATGGGAAAACCATAAAGATGATTGCCCTGTTGCTATACCTGATATCCAATTTGTAAAGGTGTATGCCATTGACCTATAGTTGCCAACTTTTGAAATTGAAAAAGCAGGAGACTGTAGTGGGCGGCGCGCGTAGCAAAAATTTGCATGGACACGGCCATCTTGTCGGTGTGCCACGCCCCTTCAAAAGCCACACCCACTCCACCTAACTGCATAACGGCTTTGGAAGAAAGCCAGGTAGATGCCCTTATAGCCAGGTAGTCGCCCCCCAGAACCAGGTAGTGCCCCTTACAGGCAGGTAGATGCCCCCTGGTAGCCAAGTAGATGCCCTTGTAGCCAAGTAGATGCCCCCTCTGTAGCCAGGTAGATGCCCCCCTTTGTTAGCCAGGTAGATGTCCCCCTTTTTTAGCCAGGTAGATGCCCCCCTTTGTTAGCCAGGTAGTGCCCCCTCTGTTTGCCAGGTAGTGCCCCCTCTGTTGCCAGGTAGTTGCCCCCTCTGTTGCCAGGTAGATGCCCCCATTGTTTGCCAGGTAGTGCCCCTTTGTTAGCCAGGTAGTGCCCCCTTTGTTAGCCAGGTAGTGCCCCCTCTGTTGCCTGATAGATGCCCCCATTGTTAGCCAGGTAGTGCTCCCTTTGTTAGCCAGGTAGTGCCCCTATTGTTGCCAGGTAGATGCCCCCATTGTTTGCCAGGTAGTTGCCCCCTCTGTTGCCAGGTAGTGCCCCCATTGTTAGCCAGGTAGTGCCCCCATTGTGAGCCGGGTAGTTGCCCCCATTTTTTGCCAGGTAGTGCCCCCTCTGTTGCCAGGTGATGCCCCCATTGTTTGCCAGGTAGATGCCCCCATTGTTTGCCAGGTAGTGCCCCCATTGTTTGCCAGGTAGTGCCCCCTCTGTTGCCAGGTGATGCCCCCATTGTTTGCCAGGTAGTGCCCCCTCTGTTGCCAGGTAGTGCCCCCTCTGTTGCCAGATAGTGCCCCCCTTTGTTTCCAGGTAGTGCCCCCTTTATTTGCCAGGTAGTGCCCCCTCTGTTGCCAGGTGATGCCCCCATTGTTTGCCAGGTGATGCCCCCATTGTTTGCCAGGTAGTGCCCCCTCTGTTGCCAGGTAGTGCCCCCATTGTTTGCCAGGTGATGCCCCCATTGTTTGCCAGGTAGTGCCCCCTCTGTTGCCAGGTAGTGCCCCCTCTGTTGCCAGGTAGTGCCCCCTTTGTTGCCAGGTAGTGCCCCCTTAAAGCCACCCTAAAAATAAAATAATAAACGCCACTCACCTGACCAGGCTCCTGCAGCGCGGCCGCTCCGGACGATCTCCTCAGGGGAAGTGAGTGCAGCCGCGCGTCACTTCCCCCTGCGCCGCTGACCTGTATGTACGGCGCACCCCGGCGCTGTACATACAGGGGGAGAAGGGAGGAGGGAGCGATCCCTCCTGCCTCCTCCCTGCACAGCGAGACTCCGGGCGGGTGAAGCGGGAGCAGCGGGCGCTTCACCCGCCTGTAGGAGCGGCCCGGCGGCGCCAGAGTAGCGCACCAGCGCTACTCTGTCGCTGCGGCCATTTAAAGAACCCCCGCCGCCTGCTGGCGGCGGGAGTTTTGCCAACTTTGCCGGGAGGGTGGGGGGGACCCCAATTAGCTTGACCCCCCCCGCCAAAAGCGGGAGAGTTGGCATGTATGCATTGACCCCAGTGCACTGTGTGAACGTGTTAGTAACGTGCACATTTTGGGATTGACCTTGATAGAAGCTGAGAGTTTTCACTTGGAGATGGTTACAGGGGACGTGGAGGAAACATCTCCACATGGTGCTGCAGAAATTTGGCTGTTAAACACAGTCAGTAAGAAATGTGAGCAGATAAATGTGCTCTCAGAAGCTAAAGAGGTGCCCAGTGATAAGATACTTATCACTGAGAAATTATCCATAAAAATTGTGGTTGTCTCTAGTAACCGTGTGAATACCAGCATGCATGCTGAAGGTGGTGGCATCCTTGTTGAAGGGCGTGCATGGGTTGTGCAACTTGTAGTAAGTGGAGATGATACTCCTGTGATTGCCAGTGTCATCCATGCCAGTGTCATCCAGCTCTGTAATTTTGGAGAATGAAAGTGGCAATCAACTGTCTGCTGTCTATTGTGGGGTAAGCGAGTTCATTGAGCCCACAGCTGAAATGTATTTGAACCATTTAAGTTTAAGCCTCTGATGATGTAAGTGAGTGGTTGCCTTTAGCAACATATAGTAACCCAGATGCTATGTGTGATGAAAACCAGGTGGTCGCATGTCTCTGTCACTGTGATCTTCACCAGAAGAAGTGCCACCGAGGACCTGGTCTCCGTGGGGAAAAGCTAGCGCTATTCGATCAGTAACCAATGATTACTTTCACTTGGTAGTTGTAGGATAACTGCTATGCAGTTTCATAAGGACTGGCTTTTCTGGAATGGCTATGGCATTGGATGGGTGGCCGTTGTCGTATTTCAAGCCAGCTTTTGGCAGGTATGTAGATACCTTAAAAGCCTCTTACACCAGATACTAAGAGGGGTTTGGTTGGCTACCTGGAACTGGAATCGACAGTATAGTTGAGGAGGAGGCTCTGATTACCCCATAGGCTTGAGGGCTGCCTGAATCTGGAGAGTCTAGTGAGGATGTTGTTATGTATGTTTCTCCCAGTGGTAGTGTCAGAGGAGGTGCAGTGGGCCCTGACTCCAAGTGTAAGACTGACTCCAAACGTACTCCAAGTGGAAGGTCAGAAACAAGCCGTGGTCCAAACACGGTCAGGAGCGTAGTACATAATCGGAGGCAACAAGCGAGGTCAGAAACATGCCGAGGTCAAAACATGTGCAGGAGCACGGTACATAAACGGAGTCAAAAGGTAAGCCGAGGTCAAGATGCAAGGAAAACAAATAACAACAAAGCACAGGGAAATCTTTGTCAGGCAAATCCTGGAGGGGATGAGGAGGTTTAAGAGGTCTGCCCGGACATCGCCCCCGCAGCTGATTAGTGCGGCGTCCGTGCCCTCCGATTGGTCCTGAGGGACACACTCTCAGTTGGGAGAGCCTGCAGAGCTGCCACTCCTGGCTCAGGAGAAGCACCTCTCCCAGGGTGTGGTCCCAGGGTAGACTTATTAACCCTCGCAGGTAGTTGTGCTAAACGGGTGGAAGACTGCCCAGACGAACGTATCCTGACAGGTAGCTAATTACATAGGGCCCTCAGTAAGTAGGTAGGTAGGTATGTAGGACCCACCCCCAGTAAGGAGACACAGAGTCTCTAGTAGGAAGGTACATAAGGACCCCCTAGTAATTAGATAGGTATATAGAGCCCCCTCTAGTAGGTAGGTACATAGGTCCCCCAGTAGGTAGGTTAGTATGTGGGGCCCACCTCTAGTAGGTAGGCACATAGGGCTCCCTCTAGTAGGTAGTTAAATAGGGCCCCCAGTAGATAGGTGGGTATGTAGGGCCCCCTCCAGTAGGTAGGTATATAGGGCCCCCATTAAGTAGAAAGGTACATACGCCCCCCCAGTCGGTAGGTATATAAGGCCACCCCCGTTGAACTCTGTTTGAGCCTAGAGCGTGTGACGTCATCACATTGCCTGTTCCGGGATGCCACTTCCGGCGTCTACTATCGCTAGGCTTATGGCCCAGTACATAAAGTGGAGTAGGCAGAGTAGAAATCATCACATCGTGGTACATGCGCAGCAGCAGCTAGAGGGCTGAATGTTCAGGATTGGAGAATCCAAGCCGTTCTGCCTGCGACAGCTGCATCACTGGGTCTATGTGACCCAGCAATGCAGCTGGGTTGTGAGGGGGACTGTGGGCTCCTTTGGCTCAGAGCCCCATCCGCACGTGCAACCAGGCCCTGTAGCTAAGCCACTGGATGGCGGGCCAAATACACATTGCTCCTTACCCCGCCATAGTTTTCATTTGTGGGGGGTTTAGAGTGGGGACGGAGTTTCCTTCCCTATAACTACTCTTGTGTGTAAGGGGTGCAGGCCAGGTGATGTAGTGACATCATCCCACTGTCTGTGCCGCTGTGTCTTTTAGGTCAAATACAGGGCCGCCATCAGAAATTTTGGAGCCCCATACAGTGGAAGCGTCCAGGCCCCCCCCCCTGCTTTGTCACCTGCCGACCCGCCCCCTCCCCAGCTCCGCCCCCGGTTTACTTACAGATGATGACTTCTCCTGTCTACCACTCGTTCCTGCAGAATTTACAACACAAACACCTGAGACTCCTCACTTTTTTTTCTTTTTATCATTTTCCCAACTGAGTGCCACCTCCCCCATTTACAAACTCCCCATCTATAATGGCCCAAATGGTAATAATTATCCCCTGGTAATTATGGGCCCCCAGTAGGTAGGCAGGTAGATTCAGGCCTCCCCAGTAAGGATGTAGGTACAATGTGGCCAATGGGTGGTAGTTAGGTAGCTTGTGGCCAATGGGCGGTAGTTAGGTAGCTTGGGGCTCCTGGGCGGTAGTTAGGTAGCTTGGGGCCCATGGGCGGTAGTTAGGTAGCTTGGGGCCCCTGGGCGGTAGCTAGGTAGCTTGGGGCCCCCGGGTGGTATCTTAGGGCCCTGTGTAGGTATTTTAGGGCCCCCAGGTGGTAGCTAGTTAGCTCGGTAGAATAAGAGCCCTTTGTAGCTTAGGGCTATCCTGTAGGCAGAATAGGGGCCCCCCCACCGCGCAGACTCGGGTCCCTCCTGTAGGCAGAACAGCCCCCCTACAAAATAGGGCCCCCCCTGCAGCATAGGGCCCCACTGCAGAATAGGGCCCTTAATATAGGCAGAGGGGCCCCCCTGTAGTTTAGCCCCCCTGTAGGCAGAATAAGGCCCCTCCTGTAGGCAGAATAGGGCCCCCATGTAGTTTAGGGCCCTCCTTGTAGCCAGAATAAGGCCCCAACTGCAGAATAGGTCCCCCCATAGCTAATTACCTTGTCGCGCTCCCCCGCCGTCTCCGTCTGCTCCCGGCCCCAAGCCTGCTGCTTTAAGCCTGGGGCCTAGGACAGGAAGCTTGGCAGGCATCATGATGAACTCACTCGCATCGTGCCGCCTGCACAGCCATGTACGGCAGGGGCAGGGAGCGCACATCTCTCCCTTCCCCGCCGTTTATCTTAATTCTATGCGTGTCGCAAGGATGTGCATACAATTAAGATCGCCTCTGTGAAGCAAGGGGGCGGAACATGCTGGCGACGGCGGGCACCCCCTTGCCTCACAGACCGGCCGGGCCCCATAGAACTGTACCGCTTGTACTATCCTAATGGCGGCCCTGGTCACATGCCATGTCCTGAATCCCAAATTCTGTGTTGTTGTTTTAACTATTTACTCATTCTTAGGACCCTCTCCAAGTGCCAGCTGCTCTTCCTGGAAGTGGTGCCAGGGAAGCATCATGAGATGCTTATCTGACATCACTTGGTGCAGCTTGTGGTTTTGTGCATGGGCTTTCCTGCATTGAGGGAGGTAAATGATCCTTCTCCCTCATGGCACCCACCTTAGTCTGCTGTGGAGGATATAACTGTAATGCGGGTCATTGTAAGTATTTTCAGATACCATGCAAGGGAACGGAGTCTAAGGAGCACCCCAGTTTTCACCAGAGCCCGTCTCAAGTAAGAATGGACTTTGCTATGGGGAACTCCCAGGTCGCTATCCCTGACAGGGTCACTCGTGGTGACAACCTAGGTGCCAACAATATACCAAGAGACAGGCATAAGCGTAGGCGGGGATAGAAGGATGGACTGAACAGCCAGTGTTCTTTTGGGGGAAAAGCTGGGTGGTGCATGTTGGCTCTTTGAATCTGAGAGGACCAGCATGCCGTCACACTAGAGGGCAGCAAAGTGCAGGAAGCAGCAGCAGGAGGCAGAACCTGGTGTTGGCAGGAAGAAGAGCATGGGACCCAGTGTCAGATGGAGGAAAGGTGAGGCTGCCTCCGGGTTTGGCGAGTGGGGCACAGTTGCATCCGTGGCCCGGCACATGGACCACAGCGCTTTCCATGAGTCACTCAGCTTTCCTAGGCACTGTATAAGCTATCTAGCAAACAGAATAGCTATGTTAGTTATGCACTATTTCCTAGGGTTTTATGTAGGTTTCCTGATTCTTTACAGGTTTCCTTTTTGGACTACTACAGATTCATTGGACTATGCTAGACCACCATTGAATCTATTTTTTCTATTAAAAAGGGAGGGATGGTATCAGGGAGTGTCTATTTGAATAAAGTGTTTTTTGTGGAGTCAGTGCTTTTTATTATTATTTTATTCCATGTTATTAATGGAGACGTCTGACAGAGGCCTCTCTATTTTTAGTGCTGGGACTGGTGTCAGCCACTAGTGTATCTCGCCATCCCAAGGCTGACACTAACCTCCCTCTCACCATTACCCCAGTAGCTCATGCAGCAGGGGTACTGGGAAGAGCCGAGATACCATCAGTAGTGGACCTTTCATTGTGATGGTCTGCTTCTTGGTCAGCTGCAGGTTGGGATTTTTAGAATAGGAAGTGCCCAATATCTATGGATCTTCCATTCTGATATTACCAACCTGCAGCTGTCAGTTTTATCTTGGCTGGTTATGAATAATTGGGGGACCCCACATTGTTTTTTATTTTAAATAATTTGCTTCTAGATTATTCAATAAACAAATAATTTTAAAAAGTGGCCTGCTTCCCTCCCCACTTTCATAATTACCCAAGGTACATCCAACAGCTGCAGGCTAATAATATTTGGATGGGAAAGTTCATGGATATTGGTTCCTTTAGACCCTAAAAATACCATCTCCCGACAGAAACTCGCCTCTTTGCAGGGTTTGATACTGGGGTGAAAAAAAGTTACTGTCAGTCTTGGGGTGATGAAAATACTACTGGATGACACCAAGCCCCAGTGCTAGTGATGGAGAGGTGTCTTGTCAGACACCTCCATTACTAACACAAAAAAATAATTTATAAAAAACACAAAAACACCAGAAAATACACTTTTTTTTAAATAGATACTCCCAGACTACATCCCTCCTTGACCATTTTATTAAAGAAATGGATGCAACACTGCTCCAACATGATCCAACGCATCTAACACAGTCCAACAGAAACAACATAGAAAAATAGAAACACTATAAAAAATATGATAATACTAAATTCTGTTCCCTGCACCCTGTGAAGGTCATGCCTGTGGCTGAACTTCTGGAGATGCAGGGGATGGACTCAATATGATGCTGGGGGAATATAGGCCACAACCACAGTACAATCTCCAGGTGGTTGGTTCTCTGTCTCCCTACAGAAAATAGTTTCTGAGGCTTATGCCTCCTCTATCTCCCCTCCCCCCACCATTGTGTTATGCGGCCTAGTGGCATCACAAAATACAACCCCCACCTATCACCCCGTAACTCCCTCTTCAGCCAGCTCCATCTATCACCCTATGTGAAGTTTATACAGAGGTAGAACAGAGAACAGATAGTGAGGATTCGAAGATATTTGTGTGATAAATTCTGCAGGGATGATTCGTGGCCAGAAATAATCATCATGGCCTGGGCCAGACATAGAAGAGGAAGTGAACAACTCCTATTAGAAAAGACATCACCTGTAAATCAGTCAATGTAATTGCACTTTAATCACTTATATATCTACAGAGCCTGAGTTCACCTGGTATATACCCCTATAGGTCAGGTAGTAGTATAATGACTTAATTTCAGGAACAGTATGGCAATATTATTCAGTCACTATATGGTGGTGATATGTGGTCATAATTTGTTGGTATTATTTAAACTTTATATAGTGGTATCAGTCGCAATATTGGTTTTGGAATACTAGTTTGTGCAGTTAATAGTAAATTGTCTTTATAGCTACTTGTATTTATTTTTGTGTATGCATTATATTATTTTATATAAATATGTACTAATAGATGTTAGTAATGCCACTGTTGTGTTTGCTCATTTGTGTTTTTACCCATTCCACTTCGATGAGGCAGGTGCAGGCAGTGTGCATCAGGTTAGGCCAAGGGACTTGAATTTTTCCGGGCAGGGCGCTACTTGCCTCGGACACCAAAGTGCCTTGTCCCAGCCCTGATATTAGTAAATATATCAGTTATGATACAGGAACTAGAACCCACCTATGATAGAAATATCTGTCACACATTAATAATGATTCTTACGTAGACACACTGTGCTTGATCACAGCAATTGAACATACTTGGAGTTGCAGTTGTAACTACATCACAGTTCTCAACACGTAATGTCTGCCTTGCTACTTTTTTTATACACTGACAAGCAAAAGGGTAACAAAGTTATGAACTTTAGACTTTCAGGCTCCATCTCTCACCATCCACTACAGCTTTCAACGTGAGACTACTATCATTTTATAGACAATCATCTTGGCTATCTCATACATAAATTTGACTTGCAACTATTTAGCATATGCTTAGTTATGCAGATTCTTGTCATTAACAGCATTGTTACTGTTTTGCTCTTGGTGGTGGACCACTCTTTTTCTTTTTGTATATTATAAATTGCAACCTGTTTTAACATTCCCTATTAGCTGTGTGTTATTAGGTTGATTCCCAAGTGAAAGGTTGCTGATTCGAATTGAGGAGCAGCCATGAAGAAGATTTCCCAAGAAAAGAAAAAACGCATCATCAAGCTCATTGATAGCAGTCTCTCAGCCAAGAAACTTGCAAAACTGCATCATGTGATTGCCGTGATATTTGGAAGAATATGAAATGAAGTCCATCCATTCGTTCCAGAGCCAAAAGGTGGACGTCCAGGCAAAATATCGGAGTCAATATCTCGGCTCATCACAAGGTCCTTCAGTTCTGGCGAGACAAATACCACAGTGGAGGGGGTTCCTATGCATTATAAAAGTGAGATCACAGACGTACAAGCAAGCACCTTGCGACACGCAATACACGTCTGGAATTGTGGCTCGAAAAAAGGTGAAGGCTTGAGTCAATAGGCTGGATTCTGATGGGTGCAAATGGGTCTGGAAGAATCTATGGAAAAGGGGGCTAATGGATTGAGAAATTGAAACAACTGTCAAGTTCGGTGGAGGAAGTCTGATGATATGGGGTTGTTTCACAGCCAAAGGCATTGCCCAGGATCAATGGTGGTTTCATTGATGAGCCATATGTGAGTAGCCTACAAGATGAGTTACTTTGTATACTTAAGTACTATGGGTATGAAGAGGATGGCATAGTGTTCCAGCAGGACCAACAACCCGAAGCATACATCGAGATTGGCAAAGAAATGGTTCAATGACAATAAAGTAGAGTTGCTAGATTGGCCCCCACAGTCCCAAGACCTCAACCAAGAGTTGGAGAAAAATCTGTATTCATACCCAAGTGAGTCGACCAGTATGCCTCAACATTGGGAACGTGTAGAAGAGACCTGGTATTAGATTTTGGTCAAGACATGCTTGACTCTTATCGAGAGCTTGCTCAAAAGGCAATGGTGGATTTACAAAATACTAACAAGATAATAAAAATGTAAATTTAGATTTTTAGGAGCAAAACAATAACGATGCAGTTACAGGACAAGAATCTGCATAAATATGCTAAATAGTTGCAAGTCAAATTTATATATGAGATAGCCAAGATGATTGTCTATAAAATGATGGTTGTCTCACGTTCAAAGCTGTAGTGGAAGATAAGATATGGAGCCTGAAAAGTTAAAAACATTGTTACCCTTTTGCTTGACAGTGTACATCAAGACCAGTCTCTAGGACATAGTGTGCTCCCCTCCACCCTTTCTGGTCACTACTGCAAAGCCACATCTGTCGAAGGGAACTTTAGAGGGCCAGGCGGTGCACTTCAAGCCCCATTCTCAGTATCAAAGAGGTGGTCCTTATTCAAAGTAAACTCAGATGCTGGGAAACGTGTTCCACCTCATTGTGGACATGGCCTGAGAAGTCATCACACACATCATTGGCAGGTGTCTCAGCAAGACTTTTGTAGCTCAATAACAACAATGAAGGGAGACCCATTAGTTTCTGTAGGCTCTACTATTCCTTCCACACAGTGTGGAGAAAACAGCATGAACTGAACACAGTTTCCTATCCTAGGTCCTGTGTCTATAACTAGCAGCATAGCATACTGGATTATAGAAACTGACAAAAAAAATTATCAGGACATGTAATACACATTTCCCATAAATATACAGTGGGTACGGAAAGTTATCAGACCCCTTAAAATTTTTCACTCTATCATTGCAGCCATTTGGTAAGTTAAAAAAAAATGCTCATTAATGTACACTCTGTAACCCATCTTGAAAGAAAAAACCCCAGAAATTTAGATATTTTTGCAAATTTATGAAACAAGAAAAACTGAAATATGGCATGGTCATAAGTATTCAGACCCTTTGCTGTGACACTCATATTTAACTCAAATGTTGTCCATTTCTTTCTGATCCTCCTTGAGATGGTTCTACTCTTTCATTGAAGTCCAGCTGTGTTTAATTAGATTGATTGGACTTGATTAGGAAAGGCACAGACCTGTCTATATAAGACCTCACAGTACATGTCAGAACACATGAAAAACATGAGGTCTAAGGAACTGTGAGCTCAGAGACAGAACTGTGGCAAGGCAAGGATCTGGCCAAGGTTACAAAAGAATTTCTGCAGCTGAGATGCAGTAGGGAGATGGGAGAAAGTTCCACAAAGTCAACTATCACTGCAGCCCTCCACCAGTCGGGGCTTTATGGCAGAATGTGCCGACTGAAGTCTCTTGTCAGTGCAAGATATATGAAAGCCTGCATACAGTTTGAAAAAAAAAACACATGAAGGACTCCCAGACTATGAGAAATAAGATTCTCTGGTCTGATGAGACGAAGATTGAACTTTTTGGTGTTAATTGTAAGTGGTGTGTGTGGAGAAAACCAGGCCCTGCTCATCACCTGCCCAATACAATCCCAACAGTGAAACATGGTGGTGGCAGCATCATGCTGTGGGGGTGTTTTTCAGTTGCAGGGACAGGATGACTAGTTGCAATTGAAGGAAAGATGAATGAGGCCAAGTACAGAGAGATCCTGGATGAAAACCTCTTCCAGAGTGCTCTGGACCTCAGACTGGGCCGAAGGTTCATCTTCCCACAAGACAATGACCTTAGGCACACAGCTAAAATAACAAAGCAGTGGCTTCAGAACAACTCTGTGACCATTCTTGACTGGCCCAGCCAGAGTCCTGACCTAAACCCAATTGTGCATCTCTGGAGAGACTTGAAAATGGTTGTCCACCAACGTTCACCATCCAACCTGAGGGAACTAGAGAGGATCTGCAAGGAAGAATGGCAAAGGATCCCCAAATCCAGGTGTGAAAAACTTGTTGCATCATTCCCAAGAAGTCTCATGGCTGTACTAGCTCAAAAGGGTGCTTCTACGCAATACTGAGCAAAGGGTCTGAATACTTAAGACCATGTGATATTTCCGTTTTTTTTGTTTAATAAATTTGAAAAAATATCTACATTTCTGTTGTTTTTTTCATTCAAGATGGGGTGCAGAGTGTACATTAATGAGCAAAAAATGAACTGTTTGGATCTTACCAAATGGCTGCAATGAAAGAAAGAGTGAAAAATTAAAAGGGGTCTGAATACTATCCGTACCCACTTTAAGTAATTGGCTAGGGCCAAAATGGGAACAAAAAGATTATTTTAATGTTGAGCAAGAATATGATCCTTCAGGATGCTGAGTTAGTCCCTACACTCCCACTTGATTGACATTCTTATGTTTAAGTGTTGTCCTTTCATAAAAGTTACAGTACAAAGATGTGCCACAGAAAATCCTCACATCAAAACGAGCAGTAAACAATCCATCACTTTAATTTCTCTAGCCCATCAGATAATTTACATGGTGAATACAAGGCTCATACGGTAGTATACCTTTCTGTCCTCCTTCACTTCAGTAAAGAAAAAGCAGCACAACTTATATGCTTAACAGGGTTTTGCCACAATCTCATTTCATACCTCCTGTATCCAGCTCTTCAGCTCTGTGTGCTCAGAATGGGGCGTGTGTTTGTTTGAATTTCATATCATGTGACCCAGCAGGATGACATCACCAGGCCTTTCCTCTCTGTAGTCAAAGAAAGGTCTCACTATATAAAGCATTATGAGTAGCTGAGAGGTAATGTTTTTGCCTCCAGGCAAAATGGTCCTAGGTTCAAATCCCTGCAGGAACCAAACCTGTGTTTTTTTTTTCTCTTTATCAATGCACAGACCTCATTGAGGATTCTTTTTTATTTATTTGCACTGTTTGACTAATTACTAAGGAGTACAGAGGACAGGAGTAGAATAACAGCACCTGGGATTGAACACTCAGTAGCTGTCTGAGAGGAGAGGTGATGACTGAGCATGTCCGACCAGGACTGAGGAGCTCTCAGCCCTGGTCGTATCCCCTGGAGACGAGCTGTAAACAATGGATCACTAAAGGAGCAGCTAAAACAAAACCGGTGCAGAATTTTTAATAATAATGAATAGTGAAAATGTTTGTTCTTTCATTTGCAAGATTCCCATGTCAAATTTACTTCGGGGCAAAACACCTTTAACCACAATTCCTAAATAAATTACCGTTAGATGCAGTTACCCCATTCACAGCCTACATCTATATTACAATTTCTGTATCTTTAAACATTAGTTGATTTTCTCACACCACCAATCACTTTGTCCTCACCCTGCACTGGTGAGGTGTCCTGAGTCACGTTTCTGAGCAGCTGGTTGCAGGTTTAAGCTTCTCAAATTAGAAATGCGGCATCATTACAGCAACACCAAATTTTTTCCTTGGTGGTATTCTGACTGTGATTACATACCGCACTCTTCTAGGCCTTTATAGAAACTCATAGAAAGAAAAACTCATCATCTGCTCCTATTATACCTTGGTACAGTCATCATGGGAATTACTATTTGTCAAACCTGCATTTGCCTATTTCCAATGCACAGCACTTTTGAGAAGGAAGTGTAAAGCTAATTATTTCCCTGTCTTGAACTGATACACTTCAGATTCCTTCTAACCTTTTTAAAGACCTTTTCCTCATGATGAGCCCCATGTGATTATCACAATCTTGCAACATATTCACACAGGCATAAATTCCCTTCATTTCTTCACTGTATCTTCTATGTATGTTAATGCCCTTTGGATTTTTTTTTGCTAACTCACAATGAGCCTACTTTGTCTAAGTGATATAACAACCCAGTGACTGAACATTCACCTCATCACACCAAGACCTTGAGGCATTTTAAAATATATTGTAAAATTAGAATGCACAGGAAGAAATGGTTACAGCTTCTATAAAGTATATTGTTTATGTCAGTCATGAACCAAAGTACGGTGGTGTTTATCATGCTGGTCTCCTTTAAGGGCTGCATATTATAAGATCTGCTTTGCTGAACTAGTGGACTTAATAGTACACAAAATATAACATTAGGTCAATAACCTTAAAGACTGAATGCGGCAGATTACTTTATCGTACTGAATAATGTACCAGCAATACAGTAACAAGAAGTAAAATAAAAGTGTGGCACAGAAACAGGGACGTCACATACTTGAGAAAATGGGGTAGCATTTAACTTCAAATTTGATGAGAAATCTGGGCGCAATACACTTCCACAGACCTGACCTAAAGGCACTCCGATCCAACCAATTTAGAAAAAGAAACAGCACTCTAGTGGAAAACGTGAAGTCACAAAATGTATTCTCCCATATTCACAAGGCAAGAATTCAGTTCCTCCATGAAAAAGCTGAAAACGAGCTCAAATGTTTTGTTGTGAACATGAATAATAAATTTCATGACACTGACTCGTATTTGGGTAGGTACATGAAGCAGTCTTGGCCTCGTAATAGTATGGCTGTGATGTGGCAGAGAACCGTGGAGGCACCAGCAGTGATATATATATATATATATTTTTTTTTTAGTAGCCCAACAAGTGGCCACATGGATTTGCAGGTGAACATCTAGCTAGCTACCTGTCTCTGGCGCATATGCACAAGGGGACCTACCTACCTACAAAATGGGTGAATTACCTATCTACATGATAGTGGTTTAGCGGTCTACCTTACCTAATGGGTGCTTACCCACCTGCAAGTCACCAATTTTCTGAGTAAATATATTTCTAAAGGTGCTAATTGACATAAAATTGTTGGTAACAACCCATCCAATCCACACAATGTAATGACTGTGACATTCCACACCTCACTGCAGTCCTCTGCCCGTAAAGAATGGCTGTACTTTTGGCCATGATTTGGTGCCTGAATTGTGTGTTTCTTTGTACTAGTCTGAACTCTTTCTGATTCCAGTATTGATTGTGTGGTGATTGACAGGTTCTCCACCACACCTGTCTGGTTACTTCTGCTAGCCCTAGTACTGGACTGCAGATCGTTTAGACTGAGTGGTGATAGACACTTTCCTTCACCACTCATCTCCCTTCCCTGTTCTGTGTGGTCTGAATGTAGGACTCTTACATCCCATATTAAGACCACTTGTGCTTTTGACCTCCTGTTCTCGCAAGTAATAAGGAGCCTTGACGGGCTTGCGAGCTTGTGAATAGTGGCAACTGTATCAACTAATATCTCATATTTGATCATTTTCCAATATGTCATTTTTATGCCCGAAAGTGCTGGGGAGCAGAGGGTGTCTGCATTTTGTGTTGGACAGTTAAAAAGTGCTGGGCAGCCTGCCCAATTGAATGTTAGTGGTGTAATAGGTTGTAAGCCAGCATGGTGCACCACACGTATCTGTATTAATGGCCCCTTTTATATTGGCTTATCTATATGCAGTTATAATGCTCAGAAATTACTTGCAACTGTTTATCTTTCCCAAGTAGCACAGGGGCCTGTGTTGCCTCCTACTGGGTTCAGTCTCTAGTCCAGCCATTGAGCTGTAAGTATGGCCTGTGTTCTGACTTACAGCGATACCCAATTTGTATATTTTTTTATGTTTTACTGCTTTTACACAATAAAAACACTTTTATTCAAAAAGAAAACACGTTTTTGCATCGCTATAGTCTGAGAGCAATAACTTTTTTATTTTTCTGTTTACGGAGCTGTGTAGAGGCTTGTATTTTTGCGGGATGAGTTGACATTTTTATTGGTATTTTTTTGGGGGGGACAAGGCTTGTTGATCACTTTTAAATCAGTTTTTTTGAAAGGCAGGTTGAAGAAAATACTGCAATTCTAGTAGTGTTTTTTATTTTTAATAGCGCTCACTGTGGAATATACGTGACAAGTTATTTTTATTCTGTGGGTCGAGACGATTACGGCGATACCCGGTTTATATAGTTTTTTATGTGGAGGCACATTTTTTTTTTTTTATAAATTGTTTTTATTTATGCGTCACTGTCTTCTGATAGCCATAACTTTTTTTTTTTTGTGGGATGAACTGATGTTTTAATTGGCACCACTTGGTGTTGATATGAGTTTTTAATCACTTTTTATTCCATTTTATGTGCTGCGGGATGAACAAAAATAGCAATTCTGTGACTGTTTTTTTAAATTTTTTTATGACGTTCACCATAAAGGTTAATTAACATTACATATTTATAGGGTGGGTCGTTACACACGTGGCGATACCAAATATAGGTACTTTATTTACTGGCACTTTTTATTTTTTTTTTCGTGTTTGTGTTTTACTTTATTACCCGTTTTTTTTACTTTTTTACACTTTTTTCACTTTTCCCCAGAGGGGAATTGTATGAGCGATATTCAAATTGCTCATACAAGAGGAGACCTGCACACGGCATAACTGCTGTGTACTGGTCTCCATGGTGACTGTCAATCACCATGCACACAATGCATTGTGGGCATGGTGACGTCACCGGACAACCCGGATGCTTTCAGAAAGCGCTTTCAGAGCGGCGTTACTGAGCTGGCCGCGTGCAGGAGGGGCTCACTCCTCCTCCCTTCAAGTTCATTATCGCGACCATAACCAGGCTCACTCTGGCCGCCGGAAATGCGGCATGATGCCAGCGGTAATATACCGCTGGTCCCATGCTACGGTCTTGTGAGCTCCACTTGTGAGCTCGCAAGATCGCCATGACGTACTCATATATCAATTTGCCGGAACCCCTACCCGACCTTGACGTATGGGTATGTCAAATGTCGTTAAGGGTTTAATAAGGTCTAAAAAATGGAAGTGAAAAGATATTTCAGCTGGTGTCAAGATTTTCCATGGCTTTTTACACTTTTCCTCTGTGTTATTTCTCATTATTACACATAATTTAATTTATGGACATCTATGGTTTGTTTTCGTTGCCTGTGTGGATTGGATGAGTTGTTGCCAACATTTGTCAACAGCACCTTTAGAAATATACTTACTTAGAAAATTGGTAAACTAGTTGTGATGTACTGGTTTGATCAGTAAAGAGTATGAGAACGATCACATGTAGAACAGTTATTTGTATATTTTTATTTATCTAATTTATTAGGGGGTATCTTAAAAAAAACTCCACTGTTGTTCTGACACTGGTCTCTTGAAGAAGACTGGGCATGATTGGCTGCTGGGTCCTGATAGACTAAATGCTAGAGATATGTTTACAACATGAGATGTAAACCTGAATTTCAGTGTGGAATACTCTTGCATTCGGTGTTGGAATCTGTGTGCACAGTAAACAATGCCATTGTATTTTTATTGTACGACTTGCTTCCCCAATAAATCAGGATAGAAGTGGTCAAAAGTTGTATGTAGCCCAAAATGGAACCAATAAAACTACTCACAAAGCATTAGCTCTCATGCTGCTTTATTAAGAGAAATAAAGTAATTGGTCTGAGAAAATGGTGACAAAGTAAAAAAGGTTTAATTTTTTATTTTTTTTTAAAGTAGCAAAATATAACAGTAATGTAAAATTTGGTATCGGCAGAATTGTACTGACCAGCAGACAGGGCTGTGGAGTCGGCAAGCCAAAGCCCCGACTCCGACATTTCCCAAACCTCTGACTCCGACTACTGACTCCCTCATACATGGCGCATGTACTGTAGTAAAGTGGTAACATCAGGCTGTTTATCACATTATGATACAATAATCAAGCTATTTAGGTAGAACGGACACTGATAAGCAAAAGGGTAACAATGTTTTGATCTTTTGAAAACTTCTGGGTGGAGTTTTAGAAAACGCTGTATTTGTATCCAAGTCCAGTCTGCACCAACATTAGGAATGTGTAGAAGAGACCTGGGATCAGATTTTGGTCAAGATATGCTTGAATCTGATCCAGAGCCCAGAAGGATTCAGGCAGTATAGAAAACCAAAGGTGGATTTCCCAAATGCTAACAAAATAATACAATTTAACATTTTGATTTTTAGGAGCAAAACAGTAACAATGCAGTTACAGGAAAGAATCTGCAGAACTAAGCGGATGCTAAATACTTGCAAGTCAAAGTTATGTATAAGATCGGTAAGATGACTGTATATAAAATTACAGTAGCCTCATGCACTAAGCTGTAGTGGATGGTGAGATATGGAGCCTGAAAGTCACAAGTTTAAAACATTGTTACCATTTTGCTTGTCAGTGTAAAATATATTTATTGGATATGACTTTAGAAAACAAAAAAATTGTAAATATGCAAAACACTGCAGGAACATTTGTGGAGTCTCTGAATTTGTTCTGAGAAAATAGTATTGCCTCCATCAGATCCTGCATACATGACCTCACTTTTGATCTCATTATTTCCAGGCAGAGAACGGCCTCTCTATACTAACTTGGGTTGGGGGCAAAGCGGTGACCACAGGGGCAACATCTCTATGAATGTCAGGGTATAAGGGAATTGCCTCAGCCACAGTCAGTTTTGATGAATGGTTGAACTCTTCTACTTCTTTGAAAGCAGGTGAAAAATTTTGCTGAAATCTGTTTGCCATGAGAGCGGAATCTTTTCCCCTGGAGCAGCGCTTTGCCTGCTCCATGTCATTAATTACACTCCTCATGTGATAAGACTGTCATGTGGCAGCTGTAGTCCAAAGCAATACAGTAGACCGAGTTGTATATATTATGTGGACTGCAGCTTTTACTTGATAAACTCATTCAATTGTGCCACAAAAGTGTATCCCAGGCCTATATGCCCTCTGCACACAATAGCCTCATGTAGGTGATCTGAAACTATCTCTGTATCTTTTAGCAAATTGTATATCATCTTGTGAGTGACTAAACCTGACCATGCATTTGAGAGAAAGGTTGACCAAACGTGTTAACTTCATGAGGATCAAATCTCATGTGTATAGAAGCTTCCCATCTGTACTCCATGGGTAGATGTGTCAAAGAGATCAAATATACTGGATGCCTGATTCCTTGCGTCCACCGGATTTAGGCTGTTGTCAGAAGTGTCAGGCAATGGCTTAATACCCTCTTCTCACTAAAATACACATTCCACTAGCTGCTGACTACTTCACTTCCTAATCTTTTATAGACTGCATTATTAAGCACACTTTTTGACTAAGGTATGATCATGCTAAACACGAGATATAAACATGGAGCTATACTAATGGAGTGCGATAGTTTCCAATAGTAAATGATGTCTCAATAAAGAAATAGTTTTTCTTTACAGTTGGAAATGGTGACCAACTTCCATGTTTTGTTCTCATGCTGTTAAGTCACATTATCAGCCTTTTATATCATTAAGAAGTGGTACTAAAAATATATCCAAGACAGAAACCACATTGCAGATGTGGAAACTAAACAAGTCTTTGTTTAACGGATTAACATTAACCCTTTCATTTCAAAGGAGAAGGAAGCTTCACTTCACGCCAGTAGAGCTGTCTCAGTCTCTGATCCTGTATTCATAAGCCACCTAGTCTGGGTGCTAGGCACTATCACCAAGTACACTTCGCACCATTCACTTAGATGACTTGGGTGTTTCAGCTGTCCTACTCCTGATTCAAGTCAGATAGCCTCACCTTTTATTCCAACTATTTAGGCTTTTGCTGTTGGTAGGGGCGAGTTACTATCCCCAACCTCACTGTTAGAACATGTTTACATGACATATAGCGCCGCGTACCTGTGCACGCCACTATATGCCAGCTTTCAACAGTGCTCCCACTGACTTTCACTGTCCCCGGTGTGGGGATTAGCGGTCACAGAGGTAGGCACAAACGGGATGGTTGCAAAAAAATATAGGGTTTTATTTTAGTAGCAAACAAAACAGCAAAACAAACAGACAGTCTTATGCCGTAGGCTTACTTCAGCTGTTTAACATGCAGCACAACAACAAAAAATGTAAGTCCGGCATCAAAAAGGCACACAGTTTATACTCCGTGTCACAGGTGAAGTCTCTGGAATGCAGACCTCCTCGGTCTAGTTCAGTGGTCTGTTGCTGGCTCCTTCCTGCTCAGCACCTTCTGGAGAAATGACTCACCTGGTCTCTTCCAGCACAGGCTTTAAAGGCCTCGAACACCTGTAAAGCCTGGACCGGAGGGGTGAACGGGCTCCCACCTACGCTACAGCCGTTCAGAAAAAAACAGCCGATTCAAGCTGCCTAGCAGCCATACTAAAATACTAGCCTCTAAGTAACCTATGGTTACTTAAAGGGGATTTGCCACCAGACCAAGTACTGACCTCCGTTCAGTATGAGAGCAAGATGTCAACAAATCACGCTGAGTCATGAAGCTGCAGTGGAGAGAGGGAGAGGGGAGGGGGGAGTGAGGAATCCAAAGGGAGCGTCTCTAAACTTAAGTGAACTAATAAACAGTACAACAGTGGCTTCAATACAGCAAGACACAGAGCCTCAGATGGCTAAGCAGCTTATGTAATGTAAACAAATCACGCAGCAAGACACAGAGACGCACACAGACACACACAGCCAGAGCACAGAGCCTGCATAATGGATCCTGTGACATGTTCCCCTCAAATAATCAAACTATAACTTGTGAATTCGTATACAAAAGAGAACACCTTTTCTAAACAGAGATTGAAAGCTTCTTCATCAGTTTAAAGCAGGGATCTAATAACACTACAGCTTGTTATTCTGTATACAAAAGAAAACATTTTGCTGCCCGGTGCCTTAAAAGACCATTCATTCTGCCTGTCATCAGATAAGAAGTGATTCACGCAAGCGCGGCCTTTCAGCTCCTGGGTCGTGACTAGGGGAAGCTTTGTGGTAACCAAGGGGGGTTGAGAAATGCTGTAGCTCTCAGAGTTTTCACTTTTTTTTAATCACATATATTAGAAAAGTGATTAAATACCCATTTTGGAGGTTCTCACGTCAACATTACATGGTGGAAAAACCCCTTTAACTACAATGCTGTCTTTTCCCCCACCAAGGTCCGGTTCCTTGGTGGGCCCCACTAGTGCAGTTCTCCTGCTGTCCTGCAGATGTTTGGAAAGGCTGGGATGGCCCACTGGTCTGGTCTTCCTGACATCCCTGGAACTTCCCTACTATTTGCAGCATAATACTAGGGTCATACCCCATCCACTATCTTTCCTGCTGGTTGCTTACACCGGGGACATGTCACTTCTTGCGCCAGGGAATATGTTTGAAAATCATATCACTCAATGAGTGCTGTGATTTTATCCCACAAATATGCCGTGTGAACATACCCTATGAATATGCCCATACAACGTTTTGTTATGTTTAAACTTACAATTTTTTTTAAAATAATATACTCTAATAATATACTCTATTATTTTTTTTAACTTAACCTATCCACACAATAGAAACACCCCAAAAATTTTATTTTTTAACTACGTGACTACCCAAAACTACACCCATCTATTTTCTAAAGTTCTCCATTAATTAAATAATATGATTCAAAAAAACCTATAAATACCTTTTATTAATTTTATTTATTAACTACACCCTACAAAGTAATAATTGGTTAATTTTAAGCATGTGACTACAATAAACTAAAAACCCTCTATGGGAATAAAATTCTACATTTCACAAACAAATTTAAAAAAACCTTTGAGATTTCACCCCTTTTCCCCAGAAAATATTTTAAACCCCCTTTTAAAAGGGGCCCTTGGACTATGCTTCGCCCAAAGGGCTTTGGGGGGTTTAAACGAAATGGACGTATGCAAACGCCGGGGGAACATGGGTGCAAACTCAAAGGGCCCAAATTTTTCAAAAAGGCTTTTTTTGGGGAGGGATTTTGGCCCGTTTTCCCGGGCCCCGTACTGTGCGAAATCGGGCACAAATCCGTCCCATTTCTTACTTAATCCACAGTTCTCAAAAGAGAACTACCGTTTTTCTTTTTCCCCCGCTCACTGAAATCCCGGGGGGGATAATGCTTAATGGTTGTCTATGGGGCCGGCCCGACCCAGCCGCCCCCACCCCACCTGCTACAGGCACCCCGGCGAAATTTGCGGGCGAAATCCGCCCCCGCAAAAGGGCCGGGAAATAACCTTTGTGAACAAAAACCCCTAAAGCAGTTTTGGTTTTGGAAAAAACCCAAAATGGGGTTTCGGTAGGTCAGCTGTAAAAAAACAGCGACACCCCGCAGAAAATTGGGGGTTAGAGATGGGCGAATTGTTTTCTAACGAAGGGGGAATTCTTTTGGGTTTTTTCGGGAAAAAATTTCGTTTTCAAAACGAATTTCAATTTTTGGGGTACTTCGCGTGAAAAAGTTTTGCTTTTTGATTAAAAAGGGAAAGCGAGCCCCAGGGGGTTACATGGGGAAAAGAACTCTGGGGGGGAAGAAGGGCATAGCCAACATAAACTTGCAGAAAATAAAATTAAAACAAACCGGCCCAGGATTCTTTTTCCCGTCACCCGCACAAATTTTAAAAATTTTCCGGGCGCGAGGGGCGAGCTCAAACCGGCCCCCTTCACTGTACTGATTGGGGAAAGGGGGGGTGCGGGCCACGGCTGTAATGAATCTTTTTTAAATAACCCCAATTTTTAAAACAGCGTTTTTTGGGGGGGATGTCCCCAACTTGTCTCAGAAGGTTTCTTTAATTTTTCTAATTCTGATTTTGGGGGGTTTTGGGGAACCCTAAAAGTCCAGTTGCGCCAATGCACTTGCATATAAAATTTTAATGCTATTGCCACCCAGCTTTTTGGGAATACCAAGGGTTACCCTAACCCTGTTCCGGTTTTTATTCCCCAATTTAAAAAAAAACAGCGTTTTTACAACCCAAAATTAACCCTTCTTTTGGGGGGTTTGTCATTCTTTTGCGCAATTTCCCCCCCAAAGGGGTTTAAATTTAAAAGCGTTTTTCTGTGTTGTGGGGGACTAAAAGAAAAGGTTTTTTTTCCTGCCAAAAAAAAATTTTTTTCTTGGGGCCAAAATTTAAAAACCCAAAAGGGGTTTAAAATTTCAAGTTTTTTTTCTTGCTGTTTTTCCGAAAAAATAAAACCCCCATTGTAAAAACGCTAAAAAAGCTGGTTTTTTTGGGGGTTGCTAAAATTCTTTTGGGCTAATTACAGCCGGGTTTTTAAATTTAAGCGTTGTTCTGTTTTGTTGGGGTTTTACTAAAAAAACCCGTTTTTTTCAAGCCAAAAAAAAAAAATTTTTTTCCTGTAGAAAAATTTCATAACCGGGGTTTAATTACAATTTTTTTTCTCTTGTTTGTGTACTTTAAAATACACGCCATTGTAAAAACCTAAAAAGCTGGTTTTTTTTTTGCTTGCTAAATTTTTTTTTGCCCCAATTTATATCCGGGGGTTTTAATTAAGCGTTTTTTCCGGGCTTTTAAAAGTGGAAAAAAAGGAAACCGTCTTTTTCACAGCCAAAAAAAAAATTTTTTTTCACTGTAGCTTTAAATTATAACAAAGGTTAATTTTAACAAGTTTTTCTTTTGCTGTGTCCCGAAAAAATACACGCCTTTGCCCAAACCACGCTACAAAGGGGAAAGTTTTTTTTTTCCGTTCCTGCTCAATTTTTTTAAGCGCTTTTTACATCCGGGGTTAAATTTAAAAAGCGTTGTTCTGTGTTTTTGGTGCCCTAAAAAAAAAATTTTTCTTTTTTAACCCCCAAAAAAGAAATTTTCCCTTTGTACATTTTCAATCCGAAGGTTAATTAACCCCTGTTTTGCTTTTACATTAAAGTAAAAAACCAGTTTTTTAAACGACACATACAAGAAAAATTTTTTTCCCGGGGCCTTTTGGGTGGGGGCAATTTGAAACCCAAGGGTTCCCCAACCCTTGTTATTTTGGGGTTCTTTGGGAGTTCAAAACGGGGTGGAATTTTTTCTTAATCAAAATTTTACCCTTCTTTAAACAGTGTCTGTACATTTTAGAACAAACGGGTATGTCAGACAAGGGGTGGCAGGCTTTTAACCTGTGAGTTCATTTGGGCAAAAACATTCCTGGACACCCCCAGGTCGCGGGCCCCAGAAGGGGGGAACGGGGCGGGCCAGGGGTCACTCGGTGGGGGGCCCACAACTGCCGGGTTCCTTCTAGCGGCCTGGGGGCTGCCCCAACCCAAAACCCAAATTTGGTTTTGGGATTGGTTGCCCTGGGTTCTCCACTTCCCCCCAGATGACATTGCCCAACCCCCAAACCCCAAGACTTAGGGAAATGTCAGAAAACAACCTTAGTTGGCATGGCCCGGGGGGACCCTAACGGGTCCTAAACCCCCCTCGGGTCCCATCCGGGTTCCCCTCACCAGGGGATCTACTATGTGGTCGGGGCCCTTCAGCCCCAAACTATATGGAGGATGAACATTTTTGAGGAGGGCAGTCAGCACCCTTTATTGGCAGCAAAAAATTTGGGGGCCCAATACCCCCCTTGCTTTCTTTCCCAAAAGGGGGCAAAGTATAGTTTGGGGAGGGGGTTTGGGGGAAATGGGGGGGTAAATTTTGTGAGGGGTCAGCCTTTTTGCATACCAAGACCGGGGGTTTGAGGACAGCAGTAAACGGTTGAAACAAAAATAATATAAAAGTAGCCGACCGCTTTTTGGGACCCCCGGGGGAGGAAAGGGGGTTTTTCCTCATCGTCAGGAGAAGGGGGCCCACCCGGCTTTGCGGCGGGTAGGGGGCGCGCCCACCCCAAGGGGGTTTTGTGTGGCGTGGAGTCAGCGGGGTTTAGCGGCAGTGGGGAGGGGGGGAACCCCAACCCGGTCCACGGGGAAAAAAAACACTGCTTCGCAGGCCCAAGAAAGTTGGCGGCAAAAGGGGCTCAGAAAGGGCCCCCGGTGGTAGTATTTCATCAGTGCGGACCCCGTTGGGGGGTAAAACAGATAACTCGGGGTGTGGGCATTTCTTTGCTAGACACCGGGGGAAAAGCCGAATATGGGAAATATGTAGAATCTGTGGGCCAGAAAGTGAAGCTGGTCGGGGAGAAAAACGTTGGCCCCCCGGGCCCCCTGTTCAACACAAACAGCGTCCCCCTTTTTGGGGGCCCCTGGGAAAAACGTGGCTCAGATGTGGGGGTCCATCCTGCCGCCGCAGCCAACGCAGCAGCGCCCGGGCCCCGATGCCATTGCAGCCATTTAAAGGTTTCCCACCCCCTCTGCGGGAAGGGGAGCTGTTTTTCTTTAAACCATCATCCCCCCGGTCCAGTGCTCCTGCTCCTCGCAACTCTTGGCGCCCAGCAGTCGTTCAGCGAGGCGATTGAAAAAGAGCCCAAAAAAGTAGCGCCCAACCCCACCCCAAAATTTGCAAAAAGCTGACTGTGCCCCCTGGTTCCAAGTTTTTTTACGCAGTCCCCCCCCTTTTTCCAAAGGGTTTGGACTCTGCACCGTTCAGAGAACAATGGCTTTTTTCCCGGACCGAGATGGAGATTTCCCCAAGCCAAATTTTCTTTTCCCAAAAAAGGAAATTTACCAAGCACTTCTTTAAATAGTAAACAGAAGGTGGGCCAGCCCCTTGAGTTTTTTTTTTTGTTCCAAAACCCACGGCAGTGCGGACTTTTGGAGCTGAAACCCGGGTCGGGGGGCCCAGAACATGCCTTTCCCGGCCCCACTGGTAAATTGTGCTTCCTGCCCAGGACACCAACAATTTGGGACAAAAAGACGCCCCCTTTTCCCTTCCTCCACGTTGAAAAAAGCGGCCCCCTGCGCCAATGTCCCCCCTCCCCCCCTTCCCCCACTACCCCCCTTTTCCATCTCCCCCCTTTCCAAAAGTACTTTTTTTTACATCATACCAAAATTTTGTAGGGCACAGGGGTGTCACGCAGTTTCTACCCTGGTTTCCCCGGGCGAACGGTCACACAGGGGGAGGAAATGCCCCCGCGCCCATCCCAGCAAGAAATCGATGTGGGGGTTTTCCCGCCAACTGAAAATGGGAAACCCAGGGAAACATCCAATGGGAGAACATGGTGTCCCGGGGCCTGCCCCGGGGAGGGATGGTCCTTTGCGCCCTGCATAGCGCAAGTTTTCAATCGGGTTGGGGAAAAGGTTTTCCTGAAGTCTTCCCCCGATTTTTTAGAGATTTAAAAAAAGGGCCCGGGAAAAAATGTGAAATGCACTTAAACCTTTTCCAAACAATGCCAGGAACCCCCTTTCCTCGATTGCGGGCGGCCAAGAATGGCCCCCCCCAAACACATTTTGATAGGATGGATTTTTCCCCCCTTTGGGAATTTTCCGGGCCTGCCCCATGGGGGACCGACTGTTTTTAACAGAGAAAAGGCCTTTAACGTTTTTTTTGATGACCAGGGGGACAGGAGAAACCCCCCCCAGTAAAAACTTTTGATGCCCACCCAGGGGGCAGCCAATGCGTGACAAAAATGCCTTTTGTTGTTTAAAGGCCCCATTCGAGGAGGGGCCGTTAAAATGCAGTCCCCCGGGGACTGGGGGATGAAAAAACGCTTTTCCACTGTTCATGCCCGGGAAACAGATGCTGAAAAAATTGTCTGGGAAAGGGGACGGAAAACGGGGGCCAAACTACATCTCGGGGGCCCCTGAGCCGGTTGGGACTGAAATGGAGGAGGAGGAGGACTTTGGGCAGAAGCATTTTTTGGGTTGAAATGATTGGTTTTTTCTCCCGGTTGAAAAAGGGGAGGAAACAGGGCCAGTGGGGGAGGTGAGGGGAGGGAAGGAAAGGAAAGCAGGCAGATAAACCCGCAAGCCCGTTTGGGCAGAAAATAACAGTGGATATGGGGGCAGGGACCCCTCGGGGGTCACTTTTTTCAGATGGCCCGAAGCATGCTGATTTGCCGGGTATGCCCACCCGAAATTTCCAGCACCGGCAGAGGGATACTTTTTTCTCTTTTCCCACCCATTTTGGCCCCCTCGCTCCCGGCCCCCAAAATGGGACCCTTTTTTCCCAATGCTGAGAGGGAGGACAAACCCTAAAATTTATTATAGGGAAATCCCCCATAGCCCCCAGAGGGCCGCGGGCCTAGGGTGTGGCATCGCCCCTCCTCTGACAGGCCCCTGACCGGGGGGTTTTTACGGGCCCCTCATGTACCCTCCCCGCGGCTGCGGGGGAAAAGGGGGAAAGGGGTAGGAGCGGGCCCCAAAGCTCCATAAAGCAGAAAACCTAAATCTGAAACCCCATGATGAGCAGCTTTCCTTCACCCACCTTACTGGGAAAGGGAAAGTCCCCCAGCAGAAAGCGGACCTGGAGCAGACCCTGAACCAAACAGTGGGTTTCCTATTTGGACAGCAGTCTGCCACCCCCCATTTAGAAGTTTCCGGGGAAACTACTGGGAACCCAAAGGGAAAATGTGTGGCCCCCAAACTTGCCGGGGTTTGCAGGGGGAAAGGAAGCGGGCCTGCCCGGCAATAGGGGTGGGAAAATCAGAGTGGGTGTTCAGTGGGGGCAGGGCCATCTTTTAACCCCATGGAAAACCCCCTTTTGTTTTCCACGGAAATTTGGAAACGACGGACCTTTGTCAAATGAATCGGGGCGGGATCCGGGCCGGGATTTCCACACAAATTCCCTTAATCATCAGCCCTAAAACAGCCATGACGCTTAACCCAAACTGTGAGAAAGGGAGTCGGGGTTTCCCAAATCCCTTTCCCCCTCACTTTTCAAATGCCCCCAAAACCCACCTGATGCCCCCATATCTGCTCCCAAGGGTTTTTCCCCAAATCACCCCCTACCCCCATTTTTAAACCAGTGACTGTATTGCCACCCCCCTCCACACTCGTCATGTGCCACTCTTTTTAAACCTCTTTGCTGCTGCTGCCGTTACTTCCACGCTCTGTCTTTTGTGCCACTGTCTGCCCTCTTTGCGCTGCGGTTGCAGGGGGGCCGTGGCAATTCCACATTTGGGGGGTCATTTTGCCCCCCTGGGGCCTACTCCTGTTTTTTTGCCACCCCCAAATGTCTTAATGCCACTTCTGACCCTTTTTTCGTGCTGCCTCCGGTCCCCTTTTCCACTCTTTTCCTAATTGTGCCACTCTGGGGGGCCCTACTCCCTTTTTTTTGGCCAATTTTCCCAGAATGTCATTAGGGGCCAAAACCCTTTTCTGACCTCATGTTTGCTGCCCCCGGGTAAACCTTTTCACCTCTGTCACAAATGTTTGCCCCCCTTTGAGCTCTCAGCTTTTTTTTTTAAAGCTTTCGCGGGCCCATGATTTTCCCCGGCAAAATTTCCCGTTTCCCATTTTTTTTCCGTCTTTTTTTTGCCCTCTTTAAGTCCCCCGGGAAAATTTTTTATAGTAAAGCGATTCAAAGGGAGCGGCGGCAGTCATTGCGTGTCAAACTAAAAAAAAACTTTTATAAAAGACCAAACCCGGCTCCCTCGGGATATTTTTTTTTGCAGGGGCCACAACGGTTTAAAGCCCCTGCCAGGCTCTGTGCACCCGGGAAATAGTTTTTTTTAAAGGTAAAATTCCTTTTTCCCCGAAGTAATTGGGGAACCCAAAGGGGTGAATTTTTTTGGGGAAAAATTCGGCGAAGTAAACCGAATCAAATTTTCTGAGAAATTCGGACCATTTAAAGCATGGGCCCCCGGGACCAAAAGGGGTGGGTGGGGGGGCGTTTAAACCCCCTTTAATTTAAATTTATAAAGGGAAAGGCAGGCCGGACTAAAGCACCTGCCCCGACCGGGCAGTACCCCCGGCGGGCCGTTTTGATTTCCGGGGCCGCCGCTTTTTACATGAGATTGGCTGGACCCCCTGCTCCTACCTTTTTTAATACAGGAGCAGTCCCCGCTTTTAAAGGGGATGGATGATTACCGGGGGAGGGCCACGAGCCGCTTTGTGGGCCGTTTCCACGCCCCATGCCCTGTCCCGGGGCAGCATAGACTTTATGTCGGGGTGGCCCCCGGGAAAGTTTCCGCAGGGGCCCGGCCCCACTTGCTGAGGAAAGGAGGAGGTTTCGGGCAGCACCACACTCGCAGGGGAGCTAAAGGGGGCGGGGCCAGGCAGTTTCCCCTGCAGAGGAGAAGAGCACTGATTGCCTGGCTCCCTGTTCAGTGCCCCCTTGCCCCCCTTTCCTCAAAACCCCTCCAACCCCGCCCACTGCGGGCCGGCAGGACCTGAGAGAGGGTTGCTGCCTATCCAGGAAGATGCCTGCTCCTGGGGAGGATCCCCCCCATTAGCCCTGGTTAAGGGGCCCTTAATTTACACTTGGCCCCCTCACCATGTAGCCTGCCTCTCCCCTACCATGTACCCTTTCCCTCTCCCCTCACCTTTTAAACCCTTCCCCTTGCCTCCCCATGTACCCCTGCCTCAACCTCACCATTTTCCTGCCCAAACCTTTCACCATTTTTCCCTTTGCCCCCCTCCCTCCCCAATTTTGCCTGCCTCTGCCTCCCAGGGTAGCCTGCCTCTGCCCCCCCATGTACCTGCCTCCTCCCCTCCTTTTGGTACCCCCTCCTCTGCCTCCCCATGTAGCCACCCCTCTCCCTCACCAGGCCCCCCAGCCTCTCCCTCCCCATGTCCCCACCCCTCTGCCTCCCCCATGTAGCCAGCCTCTGCCTCACCATGTAGCCTCCCTCTCCCTCACCATGTAGCCGCCCTCTACCCTAAACCATGTACCCTCCCTTTTTAAAAACCTCCCCAAATGTACCAAACCCTTTCTACCTCCCCAAATTAGCCACCCCTCTACCCCCACCAAATTTTAGCCTCCTTTTCTCCTCACCTTTGGTAGCCTCCCTCTGCCTCACCTCACCATGTAGCCCCCCTCTCCCTTTCACCATGTACCCTCCCTCTACCTCGCCATGTAGCCTGCCCCCTGCCTCTATCTCCCCGGGACCCCCACCATGTGGCCGCCTCTCCCCTCATTTTTGGGCCGCCTCTGCCTCTCCCCTCAACATGTAGCCGCCCCCTCCTCACCATGTACCCCTGCCCCCTACCTCACCATTTAGCCACCTTTCTGCCTTTACCTCACCATGTAGCCTGCCCCCTACCTCACCATGTAGCCTGCCTTTTCCCTTTACCTCCCCCGGGAAACCCTCCCCATGAAAGGCCTGCCTTTTGCCTCAACCCCCCTTTGGACCCCCCCATGTACCCCTCCTTTTGCCTCCACCTACCCTGGACCTAAACCATGTACCCCTGCCTCTCCCTTTCCCCCCCTTTTCCTGGACCTCACCATGAAAGCCTCCCTTGCCTCCCCCCCCGGGGCCCTCACACTTTTCCCTCCCTCTGCCCCCCCTGGCCCTCACCATTTTCCCTGCCTCTCCCCTCCACCCCCTCCTGGCCCCTAAACCATGTGGGCCCTGCCTCTGCCCCCCTGGACCTCCCCATTAGCCTGCCTCTCCCTCCACCTCCCCGGGACCTCACCATTTTACCCTGCCTCTCCCTTTCCCCTGGACCTCACCATTTACCCCGGCCCCCCACCTCCCTGGCCCTCACAAATCTAGCCCCCCTTCCATTTCCCGGGGCCTACTATCTACCCGGGCCCCCCACCCCCCTTTGGGGTCTAAACCAAATGTACCTGCCTCCCCCCCCCCCTTGGGTTTTCCACCATGTAGCCTCCCTTTCCACCCCCTTTGGGCTTCACCATGTGGGCCTTCTCCACCCCCCTTTGGGGCCCTTCACTATCAAGCCTGCCCCCACCCCCCTTGGGTTTCACCATGTAGCCTCCCTTTCCAAACCCCCCCTGGGCCCTTACCTGCCGCACCCCTATCAGCCCTCGCTCCTGTTTTTTCCCCCCATTTTTTGGGCAGCCCAAAAAGAATTTTTGGTAAGTAAAATTTGTGTCAAAAACCATTGGGGCCCAAAATTCCCCCCATGTAGGGCCCCAGACTTTTTTCCACGGGGAAAGGGGCCTGTAAATGGGGCGCTTAACTGCTGCGCATCTCCCAGGAAAATTCGGCGGGGCCAACTGGGGGATGCCCCGGGTTTGGCTGCTGGGGGCCTACCTGACGGGGGCCAAATATATCAAAGCCTGCTTTATGTAACTACCTACCAAATAGGGGGCCTAAAATTCTACCTACCCCCCTTTTTTAAACCAAACCCAAAAAGGGGGCCCCTCCCTATTTTTTAAATTTAAAGGATTTGTCCCTATGTCCTGAAATAAAAGGGTTAAAACTTCCTATTATGTAAGGAAGCAAAAAAAAAATTTTAAATTTGGGGTTACAAAAGGGGGGGGGAACCCCATAGCTGTCGGGGGAAAAATTTTAAAAACTGTTATTTAAAAAGGGGGGGTCACTAAAAAATTTTGGGGGTGTTTGCTTTGGGGAAGTTTGTACACAGGTGGGGAAAGGGGAAAAAGGGGGTTTGTTGGAAAAGTGTAAAAGTCTAAGATTGTGTGGAAAATTTCTGCAGAAAACGATTTAAACGGGCTGGAAAAAGTCATCATGGTGTTCTGGGCTAAATAAAGAAGAAAAGGCAAAAAAAAGCGACCCCCTCAACAGAAAAATTTGGGTTCTGCTTTTAGCCCGGGGTGTCCCCGGGTTTTTTTGTTTCCCTTTTTGGGATGGGTGCTGAAATTTTTTTGTCATTTTGGACTTGTTTCACTACTAGCGGTTTAAATTAAAATCAGCTTTTTGTATGGGGAAAGCGTACACTTGTCCCAAATTTTGAAAAAAACAACTGAAACGTTGCCCCCAAACCCCCTGTGAATAGGATTTTTCCTGCCCGGGCCAATTTTACTTTCTTGCTGATGTTTATAGTGGTGTTTATTGTAGCAGAGCGGCGGATATTGTATGTGGGCTGATGGCGGATATTGTATGTGGGCCGGTGGCGGATATTGTATGTGGGCCGGTGGCGGATATTGTATGTGGGCCGGTGGCGGATGTTGTATGTGGGCCGGTGGCGGATATTGTATGTGGGCTGGTGGGGGTTTTGTGCCAGGGCTGATTTTTGGTCCCAGTCCGGCCCTGCCGATAGGTCACAATGACTAAGGGAGACACAGGAAGAGTGATCTCGTCCTGCATATCTGTCGTCAACAGCAGCTGTGTGCTGACAGACAGCCCGGAAGGTATAGAATGTTTTCCGGGCTGTCTGTGACGTCACCATGCCCGGCCGGGCATCGTGACTAACGGTTGTCATAGAGATCAATACACAGCAATAAGCTGTGTATTGATTTCTATTATAAAAATGTAACAGTTAACAGTATAACACAAACACGAAAAAATAAAATAAAAACACGTACACCGCCCTTTTCCCCTTTACAAACGGCAATCGCCCCCAAAAAGATCAAAAATAAATAAAGGTCCCATATTTGGTATCGCCGCGTGCATAACGACCTACCCTATAAATCTGTCTTGTTAATTAACCCACACGGTGAACAACATAAAAAAAAACCTAAATAAACAGTCACAGAATTGCGTTTTTTGTTCCTCCCGTAGCACATAAAGTGGAATAAAAAGCGATCAAAAGCTCATACAAACACCAAGGTCGTGCCAATTAAAACGTCGATCCATCCCGCAAAATAAAAACCCTTACAAAGCTCTGTATTTGGAAAAAATAAAAAAGTGATGGCTCTCAGAAGACAGCGATGCATAAATATTGTTTTGCACAATAAAACACTTTTTTTATAGCACTTCAACATAAAAAAAACTATAGAAACTGGTTATTGCTATAATCGTATCAACACACAGAATAAAACTAACTTGTCAAGGATACTATTAGGATTGCAGTATTTTCTTCACCCTGCCTTAAAAAAAACGGATTTAAAAGCGATCAAAAAGCCTTGTCCCCCCAAAAGTGATACCAATAAAATTGTCAAATCCTCCTGCAAAAAAAAACAATCCCATTTTGATCTATGTACACAGAAAAATAAAAAAGTTATGGCTCTCAGACTGTGGCGATGCAAAAATGTGTTTTCCTGTTTGAATAAAAGTGTTTTTATTGTGTAAAAGCAGTAAAACATAAAATAAAAATTACACAAGGGGTATCGCTGTAATCGTATTGACCTACTGAGTAAAGCTAGCTTGTCATTTATACCGCACGGTAACCACTGTAAAAAATAATAAACACTACCAGGATTGCTTTATTTTGCTCAAAATGCTTCACAAAAGCCTTTATAAAGAGCGATCAAAGAGTTATATGAACCCCATAATAGTACCAATAAAAACGTCAACTCATCCCACCAAAAACAAGCCCCTACACAGCTCCGTACACAGCAAAATAAAAAAGTTATGGCTCTCAGACTGACAGCATAAAAGCGCAGATTTTTATAAACACATGTCTATTGTGTAAAAGTAAATAAGTAAAAAGTAATAAAACATAAAAAGCTGCATAAAATTTATATCACTGTAATTGTACCGACCCCCAGAGTAAAATTATGATGTAATTTATACCATTCGGCCAAGGCTGTAAAATTAAAGCTCAAAAAACAATGATAGAATTGCGTTTTCCCCCCCATTTTCATGGCCCAATACTAAAAAAACTAAGGAACACCCGTGCGCCCAAAATGCACAATACACCCCTAGATAAGATCCATGAGGAGTGTTGACTACAAAATGGGGTGACTTCTGGATGGTTTCACCTGTTCTGGTGCATTAAGGGCTTTGTAAAATATGTCCATGGCACCCACCAAAATCTGCGTTCCAAAAGCCAAATAGCGCTCCCTACTTTGTACGCCCTGCCATGCGCCCAAACAGCAATTTACACCAACCTGTAGGGTATTGCTGAACTTGGAAGAAATTGTGTAACAAAATGTGGGGGCTTTGTTTCCAGGATTCCTTGTAAAAATGAAAAATTTTAAGCTAAAATTGCAGATTGTTGGAAAAAAATACATTTTTAATTTTCATAGCCTAATGCTAAAAAAGATTTGTGAAACATCTGTGGGGTCGATATACTCACTACACCCCAGGATATATTCCTTAGGGGGTGTTATTTCCAATGTGGAGTCTTTTAGGGGTGTTTATTAAGTTTTAGCACCTTAGGGTGTCAGCAAACTTGAAATGGCACCTAAATACAATCTTACTGAAAATGAGGCCTCAAAGTCCAGTAAGAGCTCCTCTTACTCGGAGGCTTGTGGTTAAGCCAAATAGTGCAGTAGGGCCACATATGGGATATCTCTGAAAACTGCACAATCTGGGGAATCAGTATTAATATGCCATGTTCCAGTGAATAACAGATACAAATTGAAAATCTGCAAAAAAAAGTGAAATTTTGAAATTTCACTTCAACTTTGCTTTAATTTCTGTGAAATACCTAAAGGGTTAACAAACTTCCTAAACACTGTTGTAAATACTTTAAGGGGTCTAGTTTCTTAGATGAAGTCATTTACGGGGGTATCTACCATGCAGGCCCCTCAAAGCCAAGTCACACCTGGACTGGTCCCTAAAAAAATGTGTATTGCTAATTCTCTTGAAAATGGGAGAAATGACTACTAAATTTCTAAGCCCCCTAATGTCGTAAAAAATAAAGACATTTAAAAAATGATGCCAACCTACAGTAGACATATGGTAGATGCTAGTTATAAACTATTTTGTGGTGAATAATTATCTGTCTTGCGCACAGAAATTTTAGAACTTTGAAATTGTCAAATTTTTTCACATTTTCATGAAATTTTTATATTTTTCACTAACAAACAAGGACTGTATGGACCAAAATTTCTTACTAACTTAGAAATGTGTCACGAGAAAAGAATCTCTGAATCACATGGATAGATAAAAGTGTAAAAAAGTTATTCTCACATAAAGGGACATATGTCAAAAATATGTCTCAGGAATGCCAAAACTGGCTGGGTCCTTAAGAGGTTAAACATTCAACGGTCAGCCTTTTTATACTGAGTTCTATAAGGCCGTGTTCACACGGCTTATTCAAGCCATAATTGCGGGCCGGATTTCGTCCGCAGTTACGGCTTGAATAAGGGGTGGGACGGGGGCGGTGCGGGAGCGCGGCGGGGGCGCTGCTCGCCAGTCCCATAGACAATGCATTATTTACGGCGCGTATGCGCTGTAAATAATGTGCATGTCACTTTCTCCCCCCGCGGCGGATTCGCCGAGCGGGGAGGAGCGACGGAATCCACAGTTCTCTATGAGAACTGTGGATTACCGTAATGACAGGAACGGATTGGAGCCGTACTGAAGCGCAAATACGGCGCGCAGTACGGCTCCAATCCGCGGCAAAATAAGCCGTGTGAACATGGCCTAAGACTCAGATAATGAACTGATTTATAAACCAAACACAAACTCAGTCGGTTAAAGTTTGGACGTTTCGGAAGCCACCCACATGCTGGATGAAGGGAGCGGGTAGCTTCTGAAACTTCCAAACTGCTGTTTGGTCTAGAAGCGAATATGCTGACAACCCTTTACCATCATTATTATTGGTAACCCCTTATATTATGGACTAAAATTGACTGTAATTAAGTGCCATTATCCTGAATGGATTTCATACAACAGATTTGAATTATTGACTGTCGATTGTTACAGTTTCAAAGTTCGAAGCTATATATAACATAAGCTGGATACTTTTTCTAAAATATAAATGCACTTTCACTGACTGAGCCTGCATTTGGTGTAGGACTTAATCCTCCCAATGCTCCCAGCTGTGCCAATCCTGCCAGTTGTGGCATTCCTGCAAATCATGCCAATCCTGCCGGTTGTGCCAATCCTGACATTCGTGCCAATCCTGCTACCTGTGACGTCACTACACCCAGCAGGACATAGTGACTGACATTTACAATACATAGAAGTACTGATGATCACCGATACAAGTCCCCTATGGGGACAAGTAAAAAAATATGTGAAAAAGTTAAAAAAAGGAAGTAAAACAAAAAATAAAATAAAAACACATACACCGCCCTTTTCCCCTTTACAAATGTCAATTGCTCCAAAATAGATACTAAATATACATATTTTATTTTTTATTACCGCGTGTGCAACCACCTATCCCTTTAACCCACTTATCGACCTTGGACTATGGGATTAGTCCCAGGTCGGGATTTGGGGTTTAACGCACCTGGACGGTAATTTGCAATACGATCCGATTGGTCGCAATAATTAAGAGAGACGCAGGAGGAGCGATCTCCTCCTGCGTCTCTCTGTCGACGGCAGCAACTGCACGTATTGCGCGATCCGTTAAGCTCCTGCCTTCTGACAGACAGCACAGAAGGCATAGAATGCTTTCCGGGTTGTCTGTGACGTCACGATGCCCGGCATCGTGACTGACAGTTGCCATAGGAACCAGTACACAGCCACAAGCTGTGTAGTGATTCCTATTGAATGAGGGAACCCTGTGGGGAAAAGTAAAAAAAAAATGTGAAAAAGTAAAATAAGTGAAAAGCAAGTAAAAAAACAAAAACGAAAAAAAATAAAAAAAA